>JAPQNM010000046.1:1586122-1592690 GCA_029783475.1 Metacarcinus magister
CCTACACGAGGCAGCTCCTTGTCCCCCACCCTTGGAATAATCCAATATTTAGCCATCCCACCTGTCATCCCTATCCATACTCTGATCCAACCGTCTTTTAAAGCTACCTATTGACTCACCACTTGCTACGTGTCTACCCAGCCTAGTACAATCGTTCACGACTCTGTTAGTGAACCAATATCTACCTAGGTGTCCTGAATCTAAGTTTTTCTAGCTTGTACCTATTTCCACGTGTCCTATCCTGACTACTAAATTCTAAAACCTGATCAATGTTTCCCTTATTAATTCCTTTTACCCACTTGAAAACCTCAATGAGACATATAAGGATAACTCACTGAGCACTTTTTTTTCCCACAATGCACCGCGCTTATGACGCGCATGTAAACACAGACGTCACTGGTGACCCACGCGGCGCGACTGGATTGACCAACAAATGTTTCTTGCTGTGAACAATGACAAGGTGTGCTGTATACGGCTGTAATAACAATAACAGGTGTAAGAAACTAGGAAAGCTTCATTTTTATCGTTTTCCGAAGACAAAGTCCTTAGTTAGGCAGTGGATTCATGCGTGTAGTCTCAAAGATTTTTTAAATCCAGATACTGCCAGAGTTTGTTCAAGGCATTTCAAGGCGACAGACTATACACAGCAGTACCTAATCAAGAGGAAGCTGTTCAACAAGTCTCCACATTCAACAAGATCACTAAAAGCCGATGCTGTACCTTCCCTTTTCCTCCCAAAACAGGAAAATGATCCAGGTAAGCAATATGAACCACATCACTCCAGTGTTTTTTTCTTTCTTATTTCACCTTATTTAAGAAGGTATTTAACTATGTAGAAGGCATATAAAAGATTAAGGAAGGTTTGTAGTGTCTTATATATGTGAAAACAAGAGTAAATAACGAGGAATCAACAAAAATAATAAACCATTCTGAGAGGAGTGATGTCTTATTCTCACGGTTTTATCTTATTTTACAAGCCAACTCAGGGATGTTCAAGGTTTTTAGAGCCCAGAAAAGGACTAGATAGCAGTAGATATTAAGGTTAGGTTAATTTGCTATTGTAATCATCAATGAGAACTAACACCAAGTCCTAATGATAGTTATTTGGAACTAAAACCTGAACCAAAAAAGATACAGGAAAAGTGTAATGACGTGAAAAGAAAAGTTAGGTAGACACATGGAGGAATGTTAGGTGTGAGGCAAAGGATGGGTGAGACATGAAATGCATAGACTATAATGCGTCCTAGGGATGAATGTATAAGAGTGATATGTTAATGAATAAGTACAGTAGAAACCTTAATAATCCCTCTTAATGGAGAAATAAGGGGACCAGGTAGGAAAAATTGAGCTACCGTAGTAAGTACATTATTTTTTTACAACATGCTATTTAGCGGTTCCATTTAATCAGCCAATCAATTATTTCTTACATATTTTTGTCATAACTGTTTACAAGGGTAATTCTCGGTTACAATGTATAAATAAGGTATGTACATTAACATGTGTACATCAAATCCTTAATAATCTCTCATAATGGAGACATAAGAGGAAAAATGGGACTAGGCTGTGGAACTTGGCTGGAGTCACAATCAGTGTGCTTCTTTTTTTTTGTACGTGCCGTGCTGGGTTGTTACAATATATCCCAGGCTAATGAAAGAAAATATCTGAAAAGATCCAAGCAGAAGCTAGGTATGGCTTTAGCAGTTGTTAACCAGCTTAAAAATATGTAAAGTGTCGATCGGTCCACCACTACCACCCGCCTTCTCTCAGGGTTTTGCCAAAGATCTATAGAATTCTTTTCTAATAATAATACCACATCATATTAAAACTACCTGTACAACTATTGTCTGTATCAAAGAACACCACACTTTATATATGATGTGTAAATCCTTGAATAAAACCAACATTCGAAGGAGATTCTTGCTGGAGAGGGTCTCCAGCGCCAAGGATGAGAGACATATAAGGATAGTTCAGTGAAACGTCATCAACAACAGCCATGACGTCACGCATAAGGCGTGACGCGCGCTGGAGACCCTCTCCAGCAAGAATCTCATTCGAATGTTGGTTTTATTCAAGGACTTACACATCATATATAAAGTGTTCTGTTCTTTGATACAGACAATAGTTGTACAGGTAGTACGAGGACAGTCGGTGCACAGTTCACCCAGCTGTTCATCCTCCCAAACGGGTTGGTCGATAAATGTGCACCTAGGTAAAACATGGAGAAGATAAACTGGAAACTCGGATGTCACAGTGGCCCCGTGTCCCGGGGTAACGGATTAATTTCCACCACAGGCTCAAAGGCCAATGCAACGGAAGATAAGCGCAGCTACAGCGGGTGCCCCAATTTACATTTACCAAGGAATAACTTGCGTTTGTCATTCCATTGGAAACGTAAAAGCAGTATAAGGGTATTGAAACATGCTATTTGAATTACAGAGATGACAAAATATATTACTATTCTCCCACTACTGCAAGTCATTTCAAAAACCTGGACTATAGCGTGTGTGTGGAGCCTGAGTCAGGCTTCTGTGGGATCCAGTACCAGCAGGTCGGACGAAACAGCTTCTCGCTCACCAATGTCACCCACTTCCGGGACGAGGACTCCACGCCGCTACCCGAGGTGACAAGGGACACGGGATGGAGAGTAGAGAACGGCACTGGAAAATGAGAATATGGGAAAATAAGAGAATAAGAAAAATTACCTGTGTATGTCGGGGTTCAGGTGGCGGATGGCAGATTACATTTGCATAATTCAGCTAAGAGAAACACATAAAAGATAAGATATACATGATTAGAAATAATAATTAATTAAAAGA
Source organism: Metacarcinus magister (assembly GCA_029783475.1). Lineage (NCBI taxonomy): Eukaryota > Metazoa > Arthropoda > Malacostraca > Decapoda > Cancridae > Metacarcinus > Metacarcinus magister. Next base: position 1,588,939 of record JAPQNM010000046.1, read on the forward strand.
ACACCACAGACTTTGGAAAACTCTCAATGTCGAGCTGGTAACAGCTGTTGGCCCTCGAGATGATATAAAAGCACAGCATCCCTCAAATGTAATTGAAGTTAGGAGGCGAGGTCTCTCTAGGTAACTTGGGGTACACCTGAGTAGGAAAAAAGCAAAGTGTTTTGCATGAATGAGGCTATGCCAGCAACTTTATCATTAACATAACTGCAAATCGGAGTAAGTGAAAAGGAAGTAAAAAAGCTGGGAAGGGCTGATAGTCAGAGAACGAGAGGTTCCAAATCCAGGAATTGCAGACTTCATCATTGAGAAGGAGAAATGAGTAGTTAAGATTATGTATACATTATACCGCACCTGTATATTCCAAGGCAAACTATCAAAGGCTTGGACATACCTTAGCAGAGGGTTCCTGGAAACCATCATTATCATATGTGTACCGGAAGACCCCATCTGGCTGGCCCTTGGTAGCAGCGGCTTCTTTCTCCCTGAGCTTCCTGATGTGTCCGGGACAGAAGTCTGGCGAGGCCCTAAAGAGTTCTACACACTTCTTTTCACCCTTCAAAATGGCGTACAATGCTCCCAGAGGAAGGAATACAACTGAGCTGACGGAGATGAACCACCCCAGTGCTTGGATGTTGGACGGGTATGTGTAAGAGCCAAAATAAGCCGGAACGAAGTTATAGAACGATAAGCAGAGAATAAACTGTAAAAATAAAGTATTTAAGTGATCACATTTGTTTGTTTTTTTCATTAGGAGCTCCATTATATATATATATATATATATATATATATATATATATATATATATATATATATATATATATATATATATATATATATATAGCCTTGTGATGAATAATAGCACCAATGCTGTGACGAACATCTTTATTGTCAAACGTTTCGGAGTTTCATTTCTCCATCTTCAGTAAATCTAAAAAGAAGATCATATATCTAAAGAAAGAAATCTAAAACAAAATAAAGGAATATGTGTATATATATATATATATATATATATATATATATATATATATATATATATATATATATATATATATATATATTTATAAGAAATTGTAAAAAATATAAATGATATAAAGTATTAAAAACCTTGTGGATATAAAAACGGGCATATATACTAAAATAGTTATTCGAGAATGTTATAAAATGCAGCTACCAATATCTAAAATGAGTGATAAATTTAAAGAGGTTTTAATGTAAAATTATAAGGAAAAGGAGAACAATCGTACCTAGTTAAAATTATTGTGTGAAGAGTTGGGAAGCAGAACTCGAACCATTGAGACTAGGTTTGAGTTTGCGAATGAGAAGTGACTCGGCGGTGATGAGGTCAGTGGAGTTATTATAAGAAGTTAGTACCTCGAAGTCTGTGATAGAGAAAGGGTGGTCATTGTGGTGAGAGTGATCTCTAATCACGGAGAAAGATGGGTTAGCTATCCATTTACCCGTACGAGTGAATTTACCCTGGTGCTCACGTACTCTGTGAAGCAACCAACGTGAAGTCGAGCCCACGTATCTAGCGTTGCAGCTAGAACAAGTAAACTGGTAAACCACATTAGAACGAAGGTAAGTGGGTAGAGATCTAGTTTGTTTAAGAAAGTTACCTATAGTGTTTTTATTAGTGAAAACTATTCTGAAGTCAATCTGGGGGCAACAATTCTGAAGCAGTTTTGATAATGAGTTTCTTATGTCGTAACTGAAATGACCATGGTAGGGAAATTTGATGTATTTACGTTCCTTTTTGGCAGAATTTGTTGGTGGAGCTGGGTTTAACTTTGAACTTAAGAACTTATTTACTTGTTTTTCGTAAATGTGTTTAGGGAACTGATTGTTTTGAAAGTATTTCCCTAGAAATGAAGCTTCGTTATGAAAAGCGAGCCAAGTGGAAGCGGTAGAATATGCTCTGTGGAGAAGTGTCTTAATACTATTAATTTTGTAGATGTAAGGGATGTAACTGCGAAAGTTAATGCCTAGGCCGGTGAAGGTAGGCTTACGGTAAACTCCAGTGGAAAGATTGGTAAAGTGATTGGTAATTGGAACATCTAATAACGGTAGTTGATTGTCCTTTTCCACTTCATATGTGAATTTAATATTTGGATGCTGAGTATTAAGATAATTAGAGAACTTTTGTATGTGGGAAGGATCTTTAAAAATCAAAAACGTGTCGTCCACGTATCTACCATAAAAAATTGGTTTAAAATCAAGGGGGCACTGGTCTAGCCATGTTTTTTCATGGTAACATAAGAATGCGTTTGCATAAGAGGGGCCGAGTGGGGAACCCATTGCTACGCCGTCAATTTGAGTAAATAGTTTATCTTTAAACGTGAATAAAGAAGAGCAAGTGGCAATTTCCAGAAGTGAAGCGAAAGCTTGTTTGTTAAGTCCGGCGGAAAAAATCTTTATCATTACTATTGTCTAGTATGAGTTTGGTGGTTTCTTGTAGTGGTATGTTAGTGAATAGGGATTCGACATCGAAACTAGCCAGAGTGACAGGGGCATCAAATTTTAAAGAGGAAATTTCTTTGACAAATTCAGCTGAATTATCGACGGTGTAATTATTTTTAGTTAATGGATTAATCAATGGTATTAAGAACTTAGCAGTGTTATAGTTATGAGTACCTATAGATGAAATGATTGGTTTAATGGGAGTGTTCGTTTTGTGTACTTTAGGAACTTCATAGAGATAGCCCGGTTTTGTACCAGCGGCGTAAAGATTGTTGGTGAATTTATCATTAATGGTGCTTTTATTTTTTCTTAGTAGCCTATTTAGTTTGTCCTCATATTTAAGTATGGTAACTTGTAGTTCTGAATTAATTAGTTTAAATTTAGTAGTATCTGAGACTATTTCATGCATATTCGGACTTATCTATAATGACTATGCTTTTCCCCTTATCAGGCCGGGTGATTACAATAGTTTCATCTTCTTTAAGGGACTGTAGGGACGTACGAATGTCACATGATATCTCTTCTCTAGTAGAGTTTTTAATGTGTGAATATGAGTTTCTAGCTAGTGCAGAAATGTTATGGCAAACATGGGACCAATCCTGTGTATAAATTTTATATTTTCTAAGAGTTGAACAAAGTCTTTCAAACGGTAGGAAATGATTAACATTACTAATTCCCTTGGTTGGAAAGGCAAAGTCTAACCCTAAAGAGAGTGCTTCTGTTTCTCTCTGGGAGAGAGCCCTTGAAGAATGATTAATAACAATTTTGTTGATCAATTTTTCTGTCAACATTGATACCTAAAGAACTTAGTTTGCGGTTATGTGTAACTTTAACTTTTTTTTATCTGTTTACATACAAAGTTATCTATTAAGGCAAAAAGACATAAAGTCTAGAAAGGATGCACAGTTTTGCAAGTTAGTTTTAACTGCTGAAATTTCATGATTAAGTTGTTTTGTATTTCTTAATTTCAAGGTCTAAAAGTTGAAAAAGCCAGTTTTTGAAGATGGAGAAATGAAACTCCGAAACGTTTGACAATAAAGATGTTCGTCACAGCATTGGTGCTATTATTCATCATAAGGCTAAGATTCCCAAGAGGATTACCCATCACCAAAAAAAAATATATATATATATATATATATATATATATATATATATATATATATAAATTTTTTAATTTTTTTTTATTTATTTATTTATTTATTTATATATGTATATAAATTTTTTAATTTTTTTTTATTTATTTATTTATTTATTTATATATATATATATATATATATAAATTTTTAAATTTTTTT
>JAPQNM010000046.1:1592790-1632790 GCA_029783475.1 Metacarcinus magister
GTCTATGAATCCTTACTCACCAGGAGGACATCGGGTGTGATGCAGAGCCATGTGGCTGTCCAGTAAGCAGCGGGAATGGAATGTAAATCCCAATTTCTTCTCTAATATTCCTCATGAAGTTTTTGAATCCTGCAGGTAAAAAAAATCGAACACTTCAATACGCAACGAAAAATTAAATATAAATGAGAACACGATAAAGAGGCAATCACGTAGAAGACGAGAGAGAGAGAGAAAGAGAGAGAGAGAGAATTACTCGCCATAAACATACTGTATGAGAACAATTTCTGTAATGGCAAGGATGAGAACGGAGATACCAGCGGAGTACCAATTGAAGAGTTCGAACATATATATGCCACCTTCAAGACACATAGTGAGGCCACACAAGAACAACACGAAGCACATCAAGCCGACCACTAGCGGCTTTTTTGATCTCGGGGATTCAAACTGGTCGAACAGCGCCGTGGTCAGCGTCTCCACCATTGTAAACTGTTGTGAGAGACGGAACGATAAAGAAACAAACGCTTAATCAATATTTAATAAATCATAGAATTACTGATGAGGAAAAAGTCGTCAAGTAACAAAAAATGCACACAAATTAATGTTTGTATGTACGTGGCTGGTGTACCCACAAGGTGTTTGTGCCTTGTCTTGTCCTTTGTCCCATGCTCCGCCCCTCTGTAGGCCGCATGGTGAGTAGGACACTTTCATTATTTCCCCTAGGATACCATATGTAACTAGATATTTTGATTCACCTAATATCTACAGTATTGCATGCTTTTTCACTATAAAGTATTCGTTATTATGTAACTTGTACATTAATGATTTTACTTATAGCTGTGTGTTTAGACTATTACTGATAATTTAAAAACTACACACAAATGTGGCGTCAACCCCCCCCACTGTCCTATAGAGCGTGGGTGGACGCTGGCCCACCAGAAGTAACAGTGTGTGTGTGTGTGTGTGTAGTGAGGACCTATAATTGTGTGTTAACAAGTGTTGTTTTAAAGCCCGAATTCCAAGTCTATAAAGTCCGTTCGTGGCTTAACAATCACTCAGGAAATTACTTTTATAAGTGTGTATGTGTTAACTTTGTTTAAATAAAACTCATAAAAAGACACTCTACTCGTCTTTCCACTTATCAGCTGTTGTGTATTCTTCCGCTAACGAACTATAGTAGTGGTGTTACATAATGCTCAGCTGTTTGTCCTGAAGCAAAGTTCTGGACATAGTACAACCAGTTTTTATAAACAATGAGGTGAAAATTTGCTTTTGTGTGCAGTTGTAGGAGGGGAAAAATATGGCACGAGCCAGCCACTAAGTCAGCGGCGAGCACTTGGACGCGTGCTTACCTGGGAATCAAGACCTAGTGTGATAAACATGGCAAAGAAGAGGAGGGACCAAAGGGGCGCCACAGGCATGCGGGTCACGGCAGCCGGATACACCACAAAGGCCAAGCCAGAGCCCGATGACACCTCGTCCTCAACGTCTACGCCCAACTCTTTGGCCAGGAATCCCAGAATGCTAAAGATGACGAAACCTGCAAACACTGACGTCGAGCAGTTGACGAAAGCAATCACAATGGCGTCTCTGAAATTTTTTATAATTATCATAATCCTTATTGTTTTTACAATTTTAATTGTCCATATTCTACTTATCATTAACATTATTTTTTTTCATTATCATTATCATCATTGTTATTATTCATACTATTTTCATTATCATTTTGATAATTATTATTATTATAAATATTGTTATTACTTTTGTAATAGATAGTATTGTTATTATTATTATTGTTAATAACAATTACATTTGTCATCAATAATGATAATGAGAATTAATAATAATAATGTCAATAATAATGAAAATAATAAAAAAAAAAATAATAAATCCATCTAAATAGCCCGCTTATAATATACCTTTAAAAGAAGGATAGCTGCAACATGCTATTTGCAAAGGGTTCGTGGAGAATTTAATTTCTTCTTCCTCCCCTCTCTCCCGCCAATTACCTTGTTTTATAGTAGTAAGTAACACCATCTGCATGAATGGGAACGATAAAGCAATCCCGTCCCCCCCCCTCCCCCAATACACCTTGTTTTATAGTAGTAAGAAACAAAAACGAGGAAATGCTTCCCAAACTCCTCGCTCCTTCCCTTTTAGTTGGCGTTCACGACACGGTAGCAACTTTCTTCAACCTAACCGCTGACTTCGAATACGTCTCCTGTCTGTAGTATACAAGCTTTTTACAAAAGTGCTCAAACCGAATTAGTGCAACGCTGGACTAAAACCAGTAATGAGAGCAAGCAGGATTTCGGAGTGGTTATTCAATAACCGATCACAGCCATGTCATTAATCTAGAAGTTGAAAAAATATGCAGAACACATTAGCCGCTATGAATTGTTTTCATTGACTAAAAATAAGGTCCGCGAAAAATATCAATACATGAAGGGGTCAAACAAGACAACACTATTTTTCTTAAGCTGTTCAAGGCGGATTCTGAGGAAGTTTTCAAGAACTTGGATTGGGAAGGGGCAGCCATTCAGATAAATGGAAAATATATAAATAATCTCGGATTTACTAAAAATATAGTTATAATGAGCGAATCGATAATTGAACTACATCAGAAGAGTTTGCAGTTGCATAGAGAAAACCAGAAAGTGAGTTTAAAGATGAATATGAAGAAAACTAAAGTTTTTTTTTCTCAACTACATAATAGACCATGAAATTTAAATTGATGAAGTAATAGTGTGTTTAGGAATACAATTATTTAGGACAAAGGTTGGTGCAAACAATTTGGGATTGGATGGTGTGCTTTTGTTAGAAAACACAATGTTATGAACAGTAATCTCTTACTGATGATCAATATATTTGATTAGTGCATTTTACCAGTTTTCGGATACGAATCTGAAACTTGGAGTTTTACAAAAAACCTGCAACGAAAACTTCAAAGTGCCCAAAGGGGAATGCTAAGATTATATAATGCATGGCATAACATTTTACAAAGAATTACCAAGGAATAAAAACAGTAACATACCTATTGGTTCCTACTTGCCCGTTTTATTTCACTAACAACTATCATTAAATAAAGGATAGAACAGTAGGATGTTACTCTCCATCTCCCATCCCTCCAGCCGAAGGTGGCTGGAAAAAAAGTGATGTAGTATTGCAAACATGGAGAAATGGGAAGAGAGCATCGTGGATCAGGTAGCATGTTAAAGTTGAAGACATCATGCCCTCAATTTAAAGAAAAAAAATACAGGGATAGGACATATCATGCGATGAATTGACAATTGACGGACTATTAGAGTAACAGAATTGCAACCCCGGCATGGAAGAAGGAAAAGCAGACAAAGAACTAGATGGAGAGATGAAAGGAGATTTTGTTTGAGTAAGTTGGAATAGACAGGCTGCTGCGTGGAGAAGGTTGGGGTAGGCCTTTGTCTTGCAGTGGACTCAGAGATTAATGATGATGATGATGATGATATCTCTAAGTTCTCATCAGGACGCCTCATCAGATGAGAGTGAACCGAAGCCTATTTATCACAATGAAATTCCTACAAAAGACATTCACGTGTGCGTTAGCCCATACGTTTAAGGAGTTCAAGGTGTATTGGCTCTATCTGTTGAAAGTCAGATGCTGGATAAAAGTTAATGACAATCTCCTGGCGAGTTTTTTCTTTTTAAATATTCGAGGTAACTTAATAGTTTGGGTGATAATTCTACTAACAAAATATTACATAGGTAGCTGGAAAAACATTGTTCTGAGGCATTCTTTTTCGGCTCGCATAACAATCAGAGGCTTACTGTATCATCATCATCATCATCACTATCAACGACAGAGGCGCAGAGCTACCAACTGTTCCCCCAAGTCTCCCTGCACTTTCCTACGTGCGCAAAGCAGGATTTAAAGTAAGTTACAGACTCGCCAAAGATATTGGAATCCAGCATCACTTCTCCCATCATCTCACCTCATACAGTTGTTCTTGAATTTGTTATATGAAGATAAGGTTATAAAACCACCGAAAGACGACCCGAGAGAGTAGAAGATCTGAGTGGCTGCATCGTTCCACACATCAATGGTTTTCAGGCGGGACTAATTGGGTTGGAGGAAGTAAAATCTGATGCCATCGTAGGCTCCCTCCAGCGTTACACCTGCAGGGATGTAAAGGAAAAACTGTTATCTTCACTGAATTCTTCGTAATATTATTGAATCTCGTTCGAATTTACCAGTTTTTTAAAAATTGTAATGTAAATTTCTACAATAAGTAAGAGTAAAATCGTACGTATAAGAATTGATAAGAGCCATTGCTGCCAACAATCTCGTTACCTCTGCCGAAGAGAATGACAAGGACGACGTAGGGAAACAGGGCGGTGAAGTACACCACCTTGCCGGAACTCTTGACGCCCTTCACCATGCAGCCATAGACGATGAGCCAAGCCAGCGCCAGACAGCCCACCAGTTCCCACCTCATACTACCCATGTCTTCCCATGTCTTGCCGGTTACACCCAACATGCGGTTCCTAAAAAGAAAAATTCACGTTTATGTTTTATGATAAGATAAAGCTTTTACAAACTTGCTATTAACATATAGCATCTCAAGATCGACATGGTCAAAGAAATCCTTTGGTAAAAGTAAGTTAACAAATTAATTATATCTTACTCTGGATTTTATCATCAATTGCACTCACACTTGTATGATAAGAAACCCGTCCAAGCCAGATAAGAAAAAAAATAGCTAGAAATTCACATGAATAGAACCTTACTTAAAGTAATCCTCGCTGGCAGTTATTTTTTCTAAAACACCATCAGCAAGGCTTGCATTGCCAGTAGAGTTTAAGCAATGTGTCTCATTGAGGACGGAGAACTTAGCCAGCCCACAGTACTCTTCCACGTCCACACAGGTTTTATTGTAATAGTAGAGTGACTCGTTCCTGCACGCCATCGCCTTCTCCTCGGTGTAGCACACTGTTGGAAAAAGAAAATATAACAAAAAGGGAATTAAAATATTTCATCTTAAATAAGTTGCAATAATAGAGATTACGGTAGAGTAAAGTATACTAGCATCTTCTTTTATTGGATGAAAATATTAGTATAAGAAAATTAATTATGAATATCTGCTAAATAATGTTAAAAAATTGAGTACGCATGTAGCTATTATCTGATTGTGTAGTACTTTAAATTATACAATTTTTCACTCATAACATTGTTTGGTCACGGTCGCCTGAAACTGTCTAATTTTGGTATCTATGCAAAATAAAAATGCAAGGCTGATGCTCTAATACAAACAGAGGATACCATCTGCTGCCCCTTCGTGAAGAAATAATAAATGGTCAGTGTTATCTTCGACCGCCATAAGACAACACAATTTTGAAGTATGGCATCCTCAATCCTACCTCTTCAGTCAGTCCTCCGAGATCACACCATTAGAGTCTCGCGTTCCTTCTCACAAGAAGAGGGTGTTCCGCAAGGCAGTGTACTCATGCTTCGCCATCAACTACATAGTAAGCAGTCTTTCCAAAGATATGGATGATTTTTCCATGTCGTATACTTCACAAAGGGCAGATGAACTCACCGTGATGAGTCAATGGCCATCCAGCTATGGGTGAAATAGCGGGTCAGCCGGGAAACTCTTCCTCAGGATCTCTGCTTCCCTACCCTTGGCTAGCAGTCAGCCCAACCCTTGATTTGTCTGGTTGTGGTGGGGCTTGCAACCCTTCCCCGTAAAACTCTTTCTTACTGCCACGACTAGTTTAAGAAATAGTGGCCGGGGTCGATGCTCTTGGCCTGGGCGTGCCAGATGGACCAAATGACGGGTACAGGGCAAAGCCCACAAGACCCCTGCAACCTGATTATTGTGGGAGGATCCCCTCGCCCTGCTTTTGATTATGGGGGTGACCGAGGGGCTGCAGAAGCGGCGCCTACTCTCTGAACCAGCTCTGGTGTAAATCTCCGGCGGGTTCTGCGTGTGGGCTCTTGGAACATACTAAGCCTCTCAGAGAACCAGCAACTGCCTCATCTATCGGATGAGCTCAGTAGGCTGAGGATGGATATAGTGGGACTCTGAGACGAGGAGACCTGGCAGTAGCGAGATCAGTAGTAGAGGTTATACCTACTACTGGTCTGGCATGAGCAATGGTGCCCGTCTTAAGGGAGTAGTTATAGGCGTTTCTAGCAGACTGCAGCCGTCCGTTGTTGAGGTTATTCCGGTTGATGAGCGTATAATGTGATTGAGGCTGAAGAACGCTTTGGGCTTCATATCTCTTGTTGCAGTGTATGCTCCTACCGAGGTGTGTGGGGCTGACGAGAAAGAGATGTTCTACACTAAACTTGACTCTGTTCTGGATCAGTGCCCCCGCCGGGACACACTCATTATCTTGGGCGACTTCAATGCTGTCACTGGCACTGAAAGAGCTGGCTACGTGTTATGTTTTGGTTCTTATGGCTCTGGTACCAGGAACACCAACAGCTCTCTCCTTCTGAATGTTACAAAATCCAGAAGGTTGAGAATTGCAGGTTCTTGGTATCAGAAATCAGAGCTGCACCGCTGAACTTGGTATAGCAATGTCAGAGGTGTAGCTAAAGAGATTGATCACAGCCTCGTTAGTACTCGTTGGAGGATCCTCCAGAACTGCAGGGTTTTCCGGATTGTCGAGTTCTTTGCAACTGATCACAGGCTTGTTGTTGCAAGACTCAAGCTTCATGTCAAGTCCAGAAAGATATCAAGATGTGATCACAATGTGTTCCATCATGAGAAACTGAAGGACTCGACGTGTGCTCATGAGTATGCAGTGACAGACTCAAATCGGTTTGAAGTGCTCGGTGCCCTAGAGGATCCAGTAGAACTGTGGGATACCTTCAAACGTGAAACTCTTGAAGCTGTCAGAGGATTTGTTAGGGGGCGTCTGAGGTCACGGGGTGGATTCGCTTCGGTGGAGACGCCGAAGCACTGCCTGGCTGGCTGGGAGCCGGGACCAGTACAGAGCTCTGTCTCGTAGGACAAGAACTCTTCTGAGGAGAGACAAGGAGAGGTATGTCAGGAGTCTCGCAGAGGATTTTTAGGGTCATTTAAATTACCTCAAACCTGCTTATCGAGCCCTAAAAAAGCTCTGCTCCAAGTCTACACCTCGGGTGAGTGCTAACCAAACAGCAGATGGTTGCCTCGTATCAGACACGGATGGGCAGATGGCTCGTTGGGCTGAGTACTTTGAGTAGTTGTTCAAGGTTAACCCTCAAAGCGGACAGCTTCAAACCACTGGATTACAGGTGATGGATGCTGATCCACCCATTAACGAAGCTGCACCCTCTATTAATGAAGTCAAAGAGGCTGTGGCAAAGTTGAGGGGTGGAAAGGCAGCTGGCATTTGTAACACCAGTGCAGAGTTGCTCAAAGCTGGAGGCGAGGCCATGATCCGTGAGTTGCATGCTGTCTTGACTGTTGCATGGCATTCAGGTACCATTCATCCTGACTGGAAAAGGGGGTTGGTCGTCCCTATCTGTAAAGGTAAAAGGGACCGTCAGGACTGCAACAACTACCGCGGGATAACGCTGCTCAGCGTACCAGGCAAGGTGCTCGCCCATTTGCTACTGATGCGAGTTCGCAGTCACATGCTGAAATATCAGAGACCTGAACAGTCAGGGTTCACACCTGGTAAGGCAACAACTGACCGTATCCTAGCGCTTCGCGTACTGGTGGAACGCCGACGTGAGTTTCGACAGGGGATGCTCGCAGCCTATGTCGATCTCAGAAAGGCGTTTGAATCAGTGCATCGCGAGGCACTCTGGGATCTTCTGCGCCTCTGTAGGATTCCTGCAGGGATTATTGGACTACTATCTGGCCTGTACTTCGGGACTGAGAGTGCTGTGAAGGGGGCGGGGGCGTGTCCAGCTTCTTTCCTGTGCATACGGGAGTGTGGACCAAAGTCACTGTGGAGCATCTGTCGGCAACACCAAGATCACTGATCTTGTTTTTGCCAACGATGCAGTAATCTTTGCTGAGTCACTGGAGATTCTGGTGATGGCTCTCGAGGCACTGCACGAGAAGGCGAAGCCCTTAGGACTTCAGGTTTCCTGGCCCAAGACTAAGGTTCAGGTGTTTGAAGGCTTGCTAGATGAAACAGTACAATCTCTTCATGCGTGTGGCGATGACATTAATATCTTGGACAGCTTCACATACCTTGGTAGCGTGGTCCATAACAATGGTGGGTCACGTCAAGAAGTCTTACGGTGGATTGGCCTAGCCCATGGTGTTATGGACTCGCTCAGCACGAGTATCTGGTGTTTTCGGTACCTGTGCAGATGGACAGAGATTCGAATCTTCATATTGCTGGTGATCCCTGTCTTACTGTATGGCTGTGAGACATGGACACTGAACACCGATCTGAAGAGGCAAATTGATGTCTTTGGTAATAAATGTCTCCGCAGTATCATGGGGTATCGTTGGAATGACTTTGTTTCAAATCAGCGAGTGTTCCGTGAGACTGAATTAAGGCCTATTACCAGCATAATCCACCAACGTCAACTCCGGCTATATGGACATGTGGCACGTTACGCCCCTATGCGTATGCCCCCAATGATTGATTCAATGATTCTTCACCGCGCCTCGATGTGGCTGAGCCCCAGCATCGTAGTCGTACTAGAACTTAATAGTCACTCGATGGTCGGCCTCCAACGTACACGAAGACAGTTGGCATGTATCTTTGGTGGGTGAAAGGTACTTCCAGTGGTTCAGCAGACATACTTTCTCGGCATAATTTTTTATCACAGTCTGACATGGGTCCTTCAATTACGAGACCTGAAGGTCTCTTGTTAAAATACTAATCTTTCCTTCTACTCTTGGGGAGCCGATGGCATAGTGTTTCTGTATTAATACCTCTCTCTGATACTGTCCAGCTGGCCTCCAGATTCTTAATTCCACATCCACCATGCCAAAGTTGGCAACGGGTGTTTTTGGATCGTGTCTAATTCCTAGGGTCCAAGCAGCAGCGTTACCACTCTGCTTATACAGACAGTATCTGATTGCCCTATTCTGGTACAGGCAGGGCACAAAGCCTTTCAGTCTCCTACTAATATCGTATCATTATAATTATTATTATGATTATTGTTAATAGTATTGTTATTGATATTAATAATAATAATATTATTATAATTATTATTTTTATTTTCATTATTATTACAATTAGTTATCGTCGTTATCACTTGTGTTATGATTCTTTTTCATAATCTTTTATTCGATTAAACTCCTTAATTTTGCTTTTAATACTATATATACTTTCAAAGTTTGATGTGTGGCGCCACATGATCTTGTTTTTGCGGTGCCTCAAATTCAATCAATCAATCAATCAAGAAGGGAAACAATTCGAAAACTCATTGAAAACAAATTGATCTATCCCGAAGTTCCATTTTCTGAAAAAGTATTTTAAAATGTCTGCAGAAAGCTAAAAGTTATCAAATAAAGTCTAGTACACACAAAAGAAATACGGCACAGGAGGAAAAAAAGAATGGGGAAGGAAGCATAATAATAATGATCAGAAGAGGAAAGTGGTTAAACATCAGGAACAGGACGTTGAAGGCGAGGACTTACAGGGATTGTTGAAATCGTTGTCGCACTGACTCCATGGCAAAACGCTGGTGAAAGAGGCAAAAGTATAGAAGAGCGTCCAGGCAATGATAATATTCGAATAGATGGACACAAGCGTAGATATCACTACCATTGCCCATCCAAGTCCTGCAAGGAGATAAATATACAACTTACACACTGACACACTGCTTCTTTATCAAACAACATTAATGCCACCCGCTCTTCATATATTATAACGTTCTACTAAATGTTATCAACAAAAACGCAATGCAAAGAATTTCAGTTAACTAAAATGATTTCTTGATATTCACACAAATTTTTAAAATTTTGTATTGTGTACCAAATAGCTGGCATTGATGTTTCTATCCTGGGAAGTAGTTAAATAATAAACGTTTGGCGAAAACTTGCCGTCCAAGAAGACTCAGAACTTAAGAAAATGAAGAAATTAAAAGCCAGTTTAAAGGCTCAAGTGTGGTGACACATACTTGGGGTTAGTAAGCCACACAAATAAACTACATTGATTAAATTAGTGGAAAAGGTTTAAGTTGAAAATTTTGTTGATCAAATAAACCAAAAATATTAGATACGAGGGACTTTATTGTAAATGTATGCCTTCTAAGAATAATGGTCAGGAGACACATCTTGTATGGAGACCTGAACATCGGAGGAAGCAGAAAAGAAAAGAAATAGACTACAGTACTTTCTTGTAAAACACAACTTATAAAATCACACTGGTTTTATATGGACAACATTTAGATATTTCTAAGTGTCCCGATCCAACCAACCAACCCACCTCCAAAAAACGGCGCTATCTTGGGGAAGAGAATGTTGGGTCCCAGACTAGCGTACTGCCCTAACGCCAGCTCCATGAAGAAGAGTGGTAACCCGGCACACAGCAGCATGATGATGTAAGGGATAAGGAACGCCACTGGGGAGAGAAGGATCATCACAACCACGCCCACACCCGTCAAATCATTATTACAATTTAAATTTGATTTGAAATAATTGTCTTCAATGTAATGAAAGTCATGAAAGGTATGATAGATCAGTCTACAAAACCATCATAAAACATCAATGAGGTACCATTGTACTGTAAGAATATGGTTTTGAATAATCATATAACCTGCATATATATATATATATATATATATATATATATATATATATATATATATATATATATATGTTATTTTTTAAAGATTATGTTGAATCAAATATGAAAAGACAAAAATCTTGAAAGTGCATGGCGTTGTAATTGATTCAAGAATATTAAGAAGCAAAAAGCTGGTTCAATATTTGAGACACATTAAATGTTTGATTAAAGTCTCCCAATCGATTAACTCTCTTGTAGATCTTTGTGCCCAAGGTAGGTAGAGCCAGTCTACCGTGGGGGACAGTTCCGTGACTACTCAAGCCTTCCTCACCTCCACCATTCTTGTATGCCAGGTAAGGGAACCGCCACACGTTGCCGAAGCCAACAGCGTACCCGAGGCAAGAGAGGAAGAACTCGCACTGGTTCCCCCACCTGCCTCTCTCTTCTTCTTCTTCTACCACCGCCTCTACTGATGCAGTGACGTCCCTGCTCTTCTCCTTCCCCATGTCTGTTAGATAAATAGATTTGGTATCACAGGGGGAAAATATGTGCACGACTCGAGGTCGAGAGAGAGAATTATATATTCATGTGTAAAAACTAACACACACTATTAAGGGTGGTAGTCACGACTCCATATCACATTTTTGTTTGACCTTAGCCTACACTTAGGGTAGGTGCACAAAGAACGCTGGTTTTCTCGCGCGGACAACCAGTACTGACCAGCGCCAAGAATTACACCATGTTAACAAGTGTAATAAGCGTGCACAGAGGAAGCAGGCTCCAGAGTCTTTTCTATATCATCAACCGTTGGCACCAGTACGCATATGAAGGCACAGATGGACTTGCCTCGCCTGTTATTTGGTGTAGGTTTTATAATTTTTTTTATAGTGACACCTCGAATGTTTACGTTCTCTCTTGAATATGTTGAGAACGTGTGAGGCTTATTACTGTTACAGCCTCAGATGCATATTAACGTTGTAAGTCCCGTCTGAGGACAGTATGGCAGCAATTTGTTGTTGTTCTTGTTTTAGGGTTGCGAGGATCCCTTGGAGAACACTATGAGCCCTGGTGATGTCCTATGTTGAAATCACAGGCGCGGTAGTTGACCTGTTCTCCTCAGGAAGGCACAGGTGAGGCGGATGACGGCGTGTTGCCGGGAGGGGTGGACGCCAGCCGCCGCCAGCAGGGTGGGCAGGTCAAAGGTGTTGACGTTCAGGGCGAGGAGTTGAGACTGTAGCACTACACGGTGGGAGTGGAAGCGCGGACACTGCAGCAGAAAGTATTCAATAGTCTCGGGGACGTTCCTGCACCAGGGGCAGTCGGGGTCAGGGGACAGACGAAGACGGAGCAGGTGAGCTGTGAGTGTCGTGTGCCCCAGGCGGAGGCGGGTGAGGGTGACATCCAGGACACAAGATTTTTGTCGTATCCACGGCTGGGGGGAAGAGTCACTTCGGTAATGGCCTATGGAGGTGTTGCGGAGGGCATCGCCGAGCGTGTTATTCCAGGTGGAGTGACAGACCCGGGAGATGAGGCGTGTGGCTGTGGAGAGCGGTAGAGGGAAGGGTGTTATGTTTACCTCAGTTAAGGCCATCCTGGCAGCAGTATCTGCTACCTCGTTGCCTGGGATACCAGCGTGGGAGGGAATCCACTGAAAAGCGATATCCCAGCCTTCGGTGGTAAGGTGCAGAAGGGCCCTCTGGATGACGTGGACGAGGGACGTGGATGAGCTGTCTTCCCTGATTTTACCCGGTGCGGCAGTCTACCCCCCTTTACATCAATTTTTACCGCAGAGCTGTGGGCCATTTTAGTAGCGATAAAATCTCTTTTTACCTTGAATGTTGGAGGTTTTGTTATTTTTTCCGACTCCAGAGCAGCTTTGTCAGCCCTTGAGGATTTTAATAACGCACATCCAATTGTCTCAGAAATTTTCAACTGGCTGGTACTAGCAGCCCGTCGTGGGCACAGAATTTCTTTTTGTTGGGTACCAGCCCATGTCTCTGTTAAATGGAACGAGAAGGCAGATGAGCTAGCTAAGACTGGCGCCTCACGTCAAGTCACTACCTGCCCCGTCCCTCACAGAGACCTGTTTCCCACAATTCGAGCTGCTATTGTTGTAGTTTGGCAAGAGAGATGGAATGCCAATAGAGCCACCTCCAAGATGGGTGCAATTACCGCAAGGGCTGTGAGCCCCTGGTCTTATGCGCACGTCCGAGGCCGCTGCCGTGAGACAGCATTGGCCCGTCTACGGACGGGCCATACCCGCCTCACCCACGGTTTCCTCATGTCCCGGGGAGTTGAGCCCTATTGTGATGATTGCTTAGTTCCTTTGACTGTGCGGCACTTGCTGGTCGAGTGCCCCAGTCTGAGGGAATTGCGAGAGCAGTACCTCGCCCAGTGTCGGAGCAGAGATGGGAGTTTCTCTCTCTCTCTGGTGCTGGGGGAGGAGGCACTCTCCCCGGGACATGAAGTGTTAAAATTCCTACAGGAAAGTGGCTTTCTCCACCTCCTGTAGATTTATTTTTCTTTTTAAGTAGTATTTATGTAGCTTTTTAATTTTTAGTTTTTAAGTACGGTGCCAAATGACCTCGATGTTGCGGCACCATGATCTATTGTCACCAATCAATCAATCAACCCAGGCGGAGGCGGGTGAGGGTGACATCCAGGACACAAGATTTTTGTCGTATCCACGGCTGGGGGGAAGAGTCACTTCGGTAATGGCCCATGGAGGTGTTGCGGAGGGCATCGCCGAGCGTGTTATTCCAGGTGGAGTGACAGACCCGGGAGATGAGGCGTGTGGCTGTGGAGAGCGGTAGAGGGAAGGGTGTTATGTTTACCTCAGTTAAGGCCATCCTGGCAGCAGTATCTGCTACCTCGTTGCCTGGGATACCAGCGTGGGAAGGAATCCACTGAAAAGCGATATCCCAGCCTTCGGTGGTAAGGTGCAGAAGGGCCCTCTGGATGACGTGGACGAGGGACGTGGATGAGTGGGGGTGGCAGGAGAGGAGGAGGTGGAGTGAGGAGAGGGAGTCTGTGTAGATTACAGCCTTGCCCTTGGTATGAGAGGTGTGGAGGTGCGTGACGGCCTGGTGGAGGGCATAGAGTTCAGACGTCAGGACGTCTGTCTCCGGTGGGAGCCTCCATGTCCTGCAGATGGAGTTGGCAGGGTCATAGACGACTGCTGCCGTGGAGGGGAGTGATGGGGAGTGTGATCCATTGGTGAAGAGCTTGATGTGGTGGTGGTATAGCGTCCTGTCCATCTGGCTGAATAGTGCCGCCGCCAGAATACCTGCAGAGTGCCGAGAGGAGAGGCCTGGAAGGTGCAGGGTAAACTTAGAGGTGGTGTCCAGCCAGGGTGGGAGAAGAGAGTGTGGGCTGGTGTGTTGTGGTGGTGGTGGTGGTAGGTCAAAAACGGTGAGAGCCTGCAGGGCCCTAACCAGCAGTGGTTGTCTGGCACCCGGAGACCAAACAGGCGTGTGATGGTCCACACCAGAGTTGCTGTACAGAGTAGTAAAGGTGTAAGCCCGGTGCAGGCACAAGATGCGGTGGTAGTGCTGGCACAGAACCTCCCTTCTGTGGGGGGACAAGGGGAGGATGCCACTCTCGGCATGCAGGGAGATAACAGGGGAGGATTTCATGGCCCCCATGGATATCCGAAGGGCTGCATTCTGGAGGGGATCCAGCCTGGTGAGGACAGTCCGTGCTGCTGACCCATAAATGCTGCTGCCGTACATGATTTTGGGCCGGATGGTGGCAAGGTATCATTGGAGGAGAAGATCTCAGTTGGCGCCCCAACGGATACCGGCAATCCGTTTCATCACGTCCAAGCGCTTGTTGCAGGAGATTCGGAGATATTCTATGTGCCCGGCCCAGGAGAGGCGAGGACCGTCCAGCCGCAGCCCCAGGAAGGTGTGCGTCCTGGAATAAGGTACTGCCTGGCCGCACAGTTGGAGAGTAGGTGGGGAGGGGATTCGCTTAAGGGTGAAACACATAAGCGTGCTTTTAGGGGCGCTGACCTTAAGACCCCAGGTAGTCACCCATTCACCGAGGGAGGTTGCCGCCTCTTGCAGGTGAGTCTGCGCCTGGGCCAAAGTTGGTGCCCGGCTGACAATGGATATGTCGTCAGCGTAGAGAAGGAAGTGTGAGTGGGGGGGAATGCGAAGGTCTGAGAGGGTAGAAGAGGGCTGAGGATGGAGCCTTGAGGAACGCCTCTGCAAATGGGACGGGAGTGTGACAAGGAGGCACCCACCGCAACCTGATAGGAGCGACCAACAAGGAAGTCCTGGACCCAGGCAAGGATGGCCCCGGTAATGCCCATGCCGGCCAGCTTGTACAGGATACCCTCATGTGGTGCTGTGTCGAAGGCTCCTTCCAGGTCAATGAAGATGGTAGTCATGACCTGGCGCTGACGGTAGGTGTCACAAACATGGTATTCCAGCTGACCCAGCACGTCCACGGTGCCTCTATGGGGGCGAAAGCCGCACTGCTCCTCCCTCAGCAAGAGCTTCTCCAGCCACCAGGACAGGCGTGTGTGTGGACACCAGGCGCTCCATCAGTTTTCCAATGCAGGAGAGGAGTGCAATGGGCCTGTAGGAAGACGGAGTGTTGGATCTTTACCCGGCTTGGGATGGGGATGAGGACAGAGGGCTTCCAACAGATGGGGTATCGTTTTGTCTCCCAGCTGGTGTTGTATAGGTGCAAGAGGCAGTCCTGTATAGGGGAGGTGAGGTGGGTGAGGAAGTCGTAAGGAATGCAGTCTCGTCCAGCTGCCTTGCCTTGCGTGGACAGGGCCACATCGAGTTCCCGCCGAGTGAAAGGTTGAGCGAGGTTAGGGATACCTGGGGAGGCGATAGAAATGGAGACAGCACACTGGAGGTCCGCTGGAGGATGAAGAGGAGGGGGAAGGCCGATTCTCAGGTGGTAGTGGTGGGCCAGGGTCTCCGCCTTCTGGGGGTCATCCAACGGGGACCGGGCACCGTCTGTCAAGGGGATGGGGGGGCGCACCTTCTTGCCCTCCATAGAGTGCAGGAAGTCCCACGTTCTCTTGGTGGAGGAAGAGAAGGAGGGGAGGGGCAATGGGAATCCCATGCACTCCTCTGGGCCTTGAGGATGGTCTTGGCGCAGAGGGAATCAAGACGGCCAGTATCGTGGGTGTCTTCCGCCACTGGTTCCAGGCTCGACGGCAGGTCAGTACAGCCCGGGCACAGTCGTCATTCCACCAGGGCTTCCCAGGGCGACGGGGTGTGCGACGCATGGCAAGGTGGAAGGCAGCCGCACCCGCTGTTTCCAGCGTCTGATGGAAGGAAGATGCGGCGTCGTCCAAGGGAAGAGTGGTGATATCCGGTGGGGTCTGGAGGGCCTCCCTGTAACGCGGCCAATCAGAGGATGTAATTCTCCAGCGGGGCAGGCAGCCAGGATGGTGCTTCGGGGGAGCCTGTGGGACAGAAGCGAGCACAGGAAGGTGGTCACTCCGCATGTATGGTCTAGTAGAGAAGGTAGAGGTGGTGAAGGCCGGGTCACCAATAAACAGATCCAGGACCGAGGGAGCACCAGTGTGGGGATGGAACCAGGTGGCCAGACCAGGCGGGCTCAGCAGGGAGAGGTGAAGAGAATCCAACATTATCTGGAATAATGTGTTACCTGATGGGTTCCGTTTATGGGGTGGCAGGTCAGGTTCCCAGCATTGGTGGTGTGCATTGAAGTCCCCCATGATGATTACCGGGGGAGGAAGAGAGGCGATGTAATGTTCAAACTCCTGTGAAGTGGCGGCACCACCCGGGTTGTAAATCACTGCCACGGTGAGCGAACTTTTCAGGAGGCTAACCCTGGCAGCAACGACCTCCAGGTGCCCGCCCGGCCACTGAGGAAGGGGAAGCGAGGAGTAGAGCAGCCCGTCACGGAGGGCAAGTAGGACACCCCCACCACGGCCCTGATGGCGATCCCGCCTGAAGATGGAGTAGCCCGGAAGGTTGAGCGCTAGGTGAGGAAGGAGCCAGGTCTCGCACAAGCCGACCACCGAAGGAAGTGAGTCCCGCAGGTAGGTCTGGAGCTCCGCTGTCTTCCTAAGGAGAGACCTGGCATTCCAGAGGAGGAAGGTGAGGGCCATCTCCTATTCAAATAGAGAGGAGATGAGCATGGAGAGGGTGGGCCACAGATAAGTGAGGATCTCCGGCACAGGTGTACCCTTCTGGTATAGGTGGTAACCCTTCCAGAGGAGGGTGAAAAGAGAGGAGATGACCGTATCCATGGAGGAGGCGGGAGAAGCCGGACCTGCAGCTGGGCGAACAGGAGCCTGGGGTGGGGTGGAAGGCCTTTGGGGGCATAGCGGGGGACGGAAGCAAGGGGGTGGCATGATGGAAGGCACGTCCTGGTCCCTGACCACGGTGGGATGGGAGGCCGTGCGGTTGGTGCACCTCAGCCTCGATGGTGGAGTAGGAAATTCCTGGGTCGGGATCTGAGGGGGTCGGGATAGACGGAGGTGCCAGATACCCAGGCGGTCTACGAGGTCTATGTACCGGAGGAGGAGTGCTGCCGGGCGCAGGGGAGATGACGTAATCCTGAGGCAAGGGGGCATCATCTTCCAGGGCCTCCTCCAGTGGGCCGAACCTATTCCTTGTGACGATGGTGGAAAACTGCACACCCGGGTGAACTGCCGTAGCTGGGGGTTGATTGGGCTTCGTCGGTGCAGGCGAAGGTGGTGAAGGGCGCGGCCTGCGGTGGGTCAGAAGGCTAGGCAGGTCAAGGTCCCGCAGTTGCGTGTTGATGGCATGCAGGGGCTTCCCCTCCCGCGCCAAGTCAGCATAGAGCTGCTGTGCCCGGCAGTTGAATGGGCAGTATGCAGACCTGGGCCCATGTGATCCCCCACACTGGAAGCAGAAGAAGGGTCTGGTGCAAGAGATAGTGTCACTCTGACACGGGTGAGGCCCGCTGCAGCGGGAACATCGTACCGGAGACCTGCAGGTGTTGAGGGAGTGGCCAATCCGATGGCACATAGGGCAGTGGAGCAGAAGGAGAAGATAGGGGCGCGCCCAGTACACCAACTGGGAGATGGACACCTTTGTGGGAATGGTCCCCCTCACCTTCAGGCGGAGCTATTTCCCTGTGGTGGACCTGGGCAGATTGCGGGACGGGATCCATGTGATTTCAACCACCTCGCCACCATCGAAGGATCGAAAGTCCTTCCGGACCTCACAGATGTCAGTGTTGTCTTCCAGGGGCCTCACCCTGGCGTAAAGGTAGTCAGGGCCTTCACGCTCAGCTCTGCGGCAGGTGACCTCCCATTCCCCCAGGGTAAGGGTGGCCTGCCCCAGTTCAGGTACCTTGGGGATGTTGTGCTTCCATATCACAACTATGAGAGCACAGCCATTTCCCAGGGCGCAGGTTTCCCCCTCGAGGACGTACTTGCCAAGTGGCGAGAGGTGCAGAGCCTGAGAGACCCTGCAGGAGTTGGCAAAAATCCTTGCACCAGACACAGCTCGGAGGAGGAAGGACACTTGAATGTACGCTTTCGGAGGGGGCAGAGACTCTTGATCGGTGCGAGGGGTCTTATCAGGCCCTTCCTGCGATGGAGAATGAGCCCGTGGCCTCTTGGTGGCGGAGGAGGGAGGGAGGGAGGGAGGACATGAGGTGTCATCCACCTGAACATCCATCGAGGATGCCCCGATACCCGGTGACGTGTCAGACATGGCGGCGGCAGACGTAAACACGGTCTAGTAGCAGGCTGTTGTAGACTGCCCAGCAAAGGGCGGGAAATCACAACGTGTAATCACAAGCTGGCGATGGCGAAGCCCAGGAACAGTGCAGAGCAGCTCAGTGGCCTGAAGGGCGAGCTGTTACACTCGACAGGAATTTTGAACGTGGTGCTCCTCACTCGGCAGCAATTTGGGTAGTCTTTGGCCACTCGGCGGTGATATCAAATATTGAAAAGTGGTCAGCGGATATCGGGGATTCGAACCCGAGACCCTAGGCTCCCATGCCCGAACGCTGACCACTGCGCAGGCAACCTGCTTCTACCAGCTTTCCTGATTCCCCCAGACAATTCTTGACTGCTCAACTCGCGCGAGTGGACGTCTGGCAAGATGGACATTGAGCAACTTATAATAAGCTACACGCAAACAGGAATTTCGTTAATAAGCTGTGGGCAGACATCAGCAAAGAACTAGATTGTGAAGGTAATGTGTGTGTGTAAATGTATCCCTGTTTATGTGGGTTGATATTTGAAGCTTCATATATATATATATATATATATATATATATATATATATATATATATATATATATATATATATATATGTGTGTGTGTGTGTGTGAGGAACTGCACCTTCCTCGTCCCCCCCTAATTAGTGGTTGAACTACCACTCTAGTCTGCCGTCGCTGGTTCACCTCTCCAACTGCTTGTTCACCGGCTTCCCCGCCACTACCCCACCCCCTTGTCCAGGGGTAGGGGGGTAGTCTAACCGAGGCAAGCTCCACGCCGCCGGACCGCATATTTCCGAAATCTACATCACATTTTCATCCGCCCCGCCCTCGCCAGTGACGTCGCATGACTCTGCCTCGTTATTGGCTGGCTACGATAGGGCTCTTCCGCCATCTCCCTGCCCCTGCTTTCTCTCCCGCTCGCTTCCATCTCCTACACCCCCGCTTTCTCTCCCGCTCGCCTCCATCTCCCCTTATTGCTTGTGACTGGGGTGTTTAATGCTAGTTGGTCCACTGGTAGAGAAAACTCGATACCAGTTTAGATTATTTTTATTCATAAAATTTAGACTATATATATAAAATTAACATATAAAAAACAAATATTAATTATTGAATATGCGCACTGTCTGAGGACAGTGCGCGCCAAGTTGATGGGTGTGCGCTGGTCAGCAGCGCAACAAAATATATAATAATATAATAAAACGAAAACATAAATAAAGTACATAGAAATTATACAATAAATAATGAAAAATATAATAAAAATAAAGTATGCTGCGCGACCCACGTTTTCAGAGAACGGGTATCTCCATTCTCTAAGCTGTGCAGGGGAGACTGCTACAATACTCCCCCCTAGTGACGAGGTAGGGAGGAACGATGTCTTCCTGTGGTTGCAAGTTCGCCTGGGACCAGTTCTTGCGTTGGGCGGAGGCTGGTGATGACCGTACGACCATGCCGTTTGACTGCGGGTGGTAGCTGGAAGTCCTGTAGCGGCAATTGCCGAGAGGATGTAGCGAAAACCGGCAGTGTGGGGCAAAGGGGCCGACGAGGTCAAGTGCCGAATCACCATGGAGGCTTGACAGTCGGTGCAGGTGTGGGTCCAGGTGAAGTCCTCCCAGATGTGTCGTGAAGCTCAGATGCCAGGGTGAGAGGTCGTGAAGCTGACGGAAAGAGACGATTTGCATCTGTAGTTCCATCAGCGTAGAGCGACCTTGATGCCTGGGAGTGTGAGAAGACGACACGGCAGTGGAAGAGGGCGTCTGCTGGAGCGTTGTCTGCACCGTACTGTACTATCCACGGGAGAGTAGAGTAATCCACAGGGCGATGAGTAATCCACAGGGCGATGAATAATCCACAGGGCGGTGAGTAGCGATGGTGGAGATCACTTTAACGCCGCGAGGCGGGGGGCAGGAGTTGGACATGATGACGCAAGAAGGCTTCAGAGGGTTTAGAGTGCGCGTGAGGCGGCTGAAGACGCAGTAAGGCGTCTGAGGAGGTAGAGGCCGCGCATGAGTGCGCATTAGGCCGCTGAAGAAGCAGTAAGGCGTCTGAGGGGGCAGTGCATAAGGCCGTGCCGATGACGCAGTGAGGGCGTCTGAGAGGGTAGAGGCCGCGCATGCGTGCGCATTAGGCCGCTGAAGACGCAGTAAGGCGTCTGAGGGGGCAGGGCATAAGGCCGTGCCGATAACGCAGAGGGGGCACAGAAGGTGCCAGGGTGGGTGGGAGGGAAGAACCTACTAGGTAGCAGCTACACAAATAAGTGTAGTTTCTCTCGGCCTAAGACTCAACTTCGCGAACCCCATAATGGAGGCGAAGCTTTTTGCCTTAGGAGTGCCTGAACGAATGAATCTAGAAGACGCAGGTTCTGGCACTAAGAGATTTGTGCTCTTTTTAGCACAGGCTAGAAGCTACCTACGACCATAGCTACACTCCGGTGTCAACAATTATTGCTTGTGACTGGGGTGTTTAATGCTAGTTGGTCCACTGGTAGAGAAAACTCGATACCAGTTTAGGTTATTTTTATTCATAAAATTTAGACTATATATATAAAATTAACATATAAAAAACAAATATTAATTATTGAATATGCGCACTGTCTGAGGACAGTGCGCGCCAAGTTGATGGGTGTGCGCTGGTCAGCAGCGCAACAAAATATATAATAATATAATAAAACGAAAACATAAATAAAGTACATAGAAATTATACAATAAATAATGAAAAATATAATAAAAATAAAGTATGCTGCGCGACCCACGTTTTCAGAGAACGGGTATCTCCGTTCTCTAAGCTGTGCAGGGGAGACTGCTACACCCTACCCCTGCTTTCTCTCCTGCTCTCTCTCTCTCTCTCTCTCTCTCTCTCTCTCTCTCTCCTCTCTCTCTCTCTCTCTCTCTCTCTCTCTCTCTCTCTCTCTCCTCTCTCTCTCTCTCTCCTCTCTCTCTCTCTCTCTCTCTCTCTCTCTCTCTCTCTCTCTCCTCTCTCTCTCTCTCTCTCTCTCTCTCTCTCTCTCTCTCTCTCTCTCTCTCTCTCTCTCTCTCTCTCTCTCTCTCTCTCTCTCTCTCCTCTCTCTCTCTCTCTCTCTCTCTCTCTCTCTCTCTCTCTCTCTCTCCTCTCTCTCTCTCTCTCTCTCTCTCTCTCTCTCTCTCTCTCTCTCTCTCTCTCTCTCTCTCTCTCTCTCTCTCTCTCTCTCTCTCTCTCTCTCTCTCCTCTCTCTCTCTCTCTCTCTCTCTCTCTCTCTCTCTCTCTCTCTCTCTCTCTCTCCTCTCTCTCTCTCTCTCTCTCTCTCTCTCTCTCTCTCCTCTCTCTCTCTCTCTCTCTCTCTCTCTCTCTCTCTCTCTCTCTCTCTCTCTCTCTCTCTCTCTCTCTCTCTCCTCTCTCTCTCTCTCTCTCTCTCTCTCTCTCTCTCTCTCTCTCTCTCTCTCTCTCTCTCTCTCTCTCTCCTCTCTCTCTCTCTCTCTCTCTCTCTCTCTCTCTCCTCTCTCTCTCTCTCTCTCTCTCTCTCTCTCTCTCTCTCTCTCTCTCTCTCCTCTCTCTCTCTCTCTCTCTCTCTCTCTCTCTCTCTCTCTCTCTCTCTCTCTCTCTCTCTCTCTCTCTCTCTCTCTCTCTCTCCTCTCTCTCTCTCTCTCTCTCTCTCTCTCTCTCTCCTCTCTCTCTCTCTCTCTCTCTCTCTCTCTCCTCTCTCTCTCTCTCTCTCTCTCTCTCTCTCTCTCTCTCTCTCTCTCTCTCTCTCTCTCTCTCTCTCTCTCTCTCTCTCTCTCTCTCTCTCTCTCTCTCTCTCTCTCTCTCTCTCTCTCTCTCTCTCCTCTCTCTCTCTCTCTCTCTCTCTCTCTCTCTCTCTCTCTCTCTCTCTCTCTCTCACTGCCTTCCTCCCCCCCATAAGTTAGTTTAGGCTAGGTAACCTAATCTCCCTCAATAGGTTAGGTTAAGTAACGATACCTAACCTAACCTCCCCCCCATACGTTAGGTTAGGTAACGAAACCTAACCTAACCTCCCCCCATACGTTAGGTTAGGTAACCTAACCTAACTAAATGGGGGGGGGGAGTAAGGGAGTGAGTGTGAGAGAGAGAGAGAGAGAGAGAGAGAGAGAGAGAGAGAGAAGAGAAAGAGAAAGAGAAAGAGAGAGAGAGAGAGAGAGAGAGAGAGAGAGAGAGAGAGAGAGAGAGAGAGAGAGAGAGAGAGAGAGAGAGCGGGAGAGAAAATGGGGGTGGGGGAGATGGAGGTGAGATCGTCATTGGGAGGGAAGCAGGGAGGGAGGGATGGAGAGGGAGAGAGAAAAGAGAGGTGGGGGTGAGAGGAAGGCAGCAAGGGAGAGAATATTGGGGGTGGGTGGGTGGGGAGGTGGGAGGGTGGAGGGAGAGAAAAGTGTGGGGGGGGGGTAGGGGGAGCATGGAGGCGAGCGGGAGAGAAGGAGTGGCGAGCGAAGCCAGCCAATCACGAGGCAGAGGCACACCTACGTCACTGGCAAGGGCGGGGCGGATGAAAATGTGATGTAGATTTCGGAAATATGCCGCCGGACCGGGGACAGACAAAACGCCTCAGCTCTCTCACCTGAGAACACCTCACCACCTGCTGCTGGTTCTCAACATTCCGAAGGCATTTCTGGAGACTTGGGCTCCCTTCCAGTGTGCCCTTCAACTGTACCTACACCATTCGACCCTCCCTGCTGTCTGAGGTGCTATCTACGTTGCCGAGTGTTGCTGTCGCGCATCTCACCCTCCAGACAGCTGTTCAGGGAGTTATTTGGATGCCATACCTCTGCTCTGGTAATTGTTTACGAGCAGATCGTCGTTGGTGATTTATTTTGGCTTTTAGACTGTTGTTTGCTATTATTGTGTGTGTAAATATATTCGGGGTATCATACTCCATGATTTTTCTTCCCCACAACTCTATAGAAGCATAATATTAATTGGTAGTCACCTCGGCCCTGACATATTGGCGACCTCGCCAGGATAAGAACTACCAATTATTTATTATCTTTTTACAGATTGTGGGTTTAATCTATTAGTCGCTGCTGCGCGCCGTTGCTGCCTGAGGCCCGGGAGTAGTGTTATGAGAGTGTTTTGATTGCTGTCAAACTCTTGCTTTTGCCAGATTTTGCACGTGAGGTGTTGTCCCAATTTTTGTTTTGTATTGTATTCTCTGTTTGGTCTTCTCCATGTCTTCCTTTCAAGAACTGAAGAAGGAGGGTGAAGCCATCGGTCTGCATGGCAAGGAAATTGACCAGTGGATCGTAGAACAACAGAAACACGAAAGGGAAGAAAGACAAGCTGAGAGAGAAGAAAGACAAGCTGAGAGAGAAGAAAGACAAAGACAAGCTGCGAAGGAAAGAGAAAGAGAAGAAAAACAAGCGGAAAGAGAAGAAAGACAAGCTGAGAGGGAGAAAGAGATCAAGCTGGCAGAAATTGCAGCTAAAAGTAAGCCCTCAGTCCTACCATCACATGATCCTGTTTCCAGACCTAGTCTACCACCATACAAGGATGAAGAGGAAATTGCCACCTACTTAACTAGGTTTGAGCGAGTGGCCGAGATGCTGGTTTTACCCAGAGATACCTTTGCCGTTCGTCTGGGTTGCCTCCTTACTGGTAAAGCTGCCGAACTCTACACGTCCCTCCCATCATCCACCACTGAGGATTACGAGTTACTGAAGCAAGCCTTGTTAACAGGCTTCAGTAAAACTCCAGATGGCTACCGGGTGGATTGCAGGTCAAACAAGATTAGAGTAGGACAGAACTACCATCAGTTCGTTACCCAGTTATCGAGGATGTTTGATTCTTGGGTTGAGTTTTCCTCTGTGGCCAATGTTTATGCTGATTTAAGGGAGTTTATCATATATGACCAATTCCTGTCCTCCTTATCACCAGAAAAGCCTATTCATCAAGGAAAGAAGGCTTACCAAGCTGAGGGAAGCAATACAACTAGCGGATGACTGGGCATCCGCCAACAACGCCTATCCTAAGGTCTCTTCCTACAACAACGCTAAGAAAATCTCCCCTCGACTTGCTACTCCACTCCAGTCTCTACCTTCTGAGAGTCAGACTCCCTCAACCGTGACTTGTCACAATTGTGGGGAAGCAGGACATATACGACCACGCTGTCCCAGGAATCCTCGAGCATTCAAGGATGGAACTACTACCACGCCCCCCTATAAGGTTGGATTTTGTTTAGAAGAGCATAAAGTGCCTAACTTCTCAGTTACGGGGACTATTAATGGGTCATGGTCTTCTTCTATAATTAGGGATACTGGATGCTCTGGAGTTGTAATTTCCGAGGAAGCCTTGCCAGACATTGACCCATCACTCTGCCCCAAAGTACAAGTTGCTGACTATTTGGGACGCCTCGATGAATTTCCTGTCGTTAAGTGTTACTTACGGTGCCCATTTTACACTGGCTGGACAGATGCTGTAAGGGCCCAATTAAATTTGCTAGTGCTCTAGTTGGGAATATTCCTGTGGTACAAGATCCTGATAGTCCTGATTCTCAACTCAGTAATGACAACCATCTTCTCCATAGTGACCATGACCAAGCCACCACCGACGTTTCTTCCCTACAAGATTCTCTGTCGCCTCTTGATGACTCGCATTCGCCCGGAACCTCCCTCTCCTCTCAAGACAAGGACAACCTCCCTTCTGGATGTCAGCATCTACCACCAGTTGAGTCCTCCACTACTCAAGTGTGTGCTGTGGAGACCAGAGCCGGTCGATCTAAACGGGTTCACCCTCTAGTTCTGCCTAAGCTCCATCCTTTGACTGTAACCCCTGATGAGTTTCGTCAACTTAAGGAATCCTGTCCTTCCTTGACGTGTTTACAAACAAAGGCTACCACTCAAGAAGTTGAGAAGGCACGGGATGGTGCCACAAACCAGTTCATACATGAAGACGGCCTCCTGTATCGAAAATGTCTCTCCTCGGATCACCCTCAAAAGGTAAATGGTTTATCCTTGGTTGTTCCCAGCGATTGTTGTCCCGTCATCCTACGTGTTGCTCACGAAGGTCCTTTGGCTGGACATTTCTCCCACCGGAAGACCCAGATGAAGGTATTGCAAGACTTGTATTAGCCAGGGATGGGTGCAGACATCCGGGAGAAACTGACCGAATGCGCCCAGCTTGCTGCCAAACACGCGGATGTGAGTATCGCCCGGTATAAGTCTTACTTTGACGTAAGATCTCAAGACCGTCAATTCCAACCAGGCGATGAGGTATTGTTACTACTGCCTAGTGACTCCAGTAAGTTGTTGGTTGCTTGGAGTGGCCCTCACAAAGTTTTGGAAAAACGGGGTAAGGTGGACTACTTGATCGACATGCCAAGAGGACCTAAACTTTACCACGCCAATATTCTCAAGAAATACCACCGGCGGGCCCAAGTTAACCAGCTACAAGTCCTCGACGAGATTTCACCTTTAAGCGAGCCCGAGGAAAAGGGTAAGTCATCCTATTTGAATGAGGGTATTGATGATTTACCTGAGCTTGTTTTAACACCTGATGGTCCAACTAATGTTGAAGAACCTGTCATTAATCCTGCTCTCACTTGGAACCAGTCTGTTCAGGTTGAAGACCTGTTTCTCACATACCAGTCTACTTTTTCTGATCAACCTGGCTGCACGACATCACCCTCACTACAACGGAGAGAATACAAGCCAAGATCTACTAGATGCCGATCCATCTCCAGCACTACTACCAGGAAGAGGTTGAGCAACTGTTGAGTCAAGGAATCATCCAACCTTCAACCTCTCCACACTGCTCTCCGGTTATCATGGTTAGGAAGTCCGACGGTACGTATCGGATGGCCATTGATTACAGGTTACTCAACTCCGTTACTGTTGTCCATGCTGAACCATCCTGCAGTATTGAGACTGAGCTGCATAAGTTCGTTGGTGCTGAGTTCTTCTCAGAGCTAGATTTGAGTAAGGCATATTACCAGGTTCCACTTTTTGCCAAAGCTCGACGCTTCACTGCGTTTCCAACGCACAAGGGCCTGATGGAATTTACTCGGATGCCTTTTGGTCTCGTTACGGCCTGTGCCACTTATATTCGCTTAATGAGGATTGTGCTTGCTGGCTTGGCCAATGTTTCATTTTATTTTGATAATATTTTTGTGTATTCATCTGATTGGCCCACTCACATCTCTGCCCTCAAGTCTGTTTTAGATAGACTACAACAGAACGGTCTGACTTAAAAAGTGCCGGTTTGGAGCAGAGTCCATCAACTATCTAGGATTTGTTTTGTCACGCGACCATCTTCAACCACAAGTTGGCAAGTTGACTGCCATCGCCTCCGTGACTCCTCCTACCACCAAGAAGTTACTCCGGAGTTTCCTAGGTTTGATATCGTTTTACAAAGCTTTCATTCCTCAGGCCTCTGAGCTTACCGGCCCCCTCTCTGACTTGTTGAAGAAGCCGGTACGGGATCCCCTCCAGTGGACTGAAGATCTGCATGAACGGTTCAAGCTGCTGAAGCAAGCCTTGACCTCGGGACCTATTCTTCGTCTTCCGGACCCCAGCCAGACCTTCGTCCTACGTACCGATGCTTCAAACTATGGATTAGGTGCTGTACTCCTTCAGTACCATGATGATCGTCCACATCCCATCTCTTACGCCAGCCGGAAACTACTTGATCGAGAACGACGATACTACCATCGAGAGGGAATGCCTGGCCATCGTGTTCGGCATTCATAGGTTTGACTTTTATCTTCGAGGTAAGGAATTTATCCTTGAAGTAGACCACAAGCCTCTAATATACCTTGAGAAATTTAAAGGTAAAAATGACAGAGTACTACGATGGGCTTTAGGTCTTCAACCCTATAAATTTAGGGTTATTCATGTTGCCGGGACAGACAACATTGGAGCCGACCTTCTTAGCCGGCAATAGTTCTTCTTTATTTGTTTCCTGCCCTCCAGTCTTTTACAAGTTTTGTTTCCTGCACTCAAGCCTATTATAAGTTTGTTTATGTCTCCTGGTCAGCTGCAGTTCTTGGACATCAGCTGTGCAGCAGATGTTTTAGTGGGGGCATGTGTGAGGAACTGCACCTTCCTCGTCCCCCCCTAATTAGTGGTTGAACCACCACTCTAGTCTGCCGGCGCTGGTTCACCTCTCCAACTGCTTGTTCACCGGCTTCCCCGCCACTACCCCACCCCCTTGTCCAGGGGTAGGGGGGTAGTCTAACCGAGGCAAGCTCCACGCCGCCGGACCGGGGACAGACAGAACGCCTCAGCTCTCTCACCTGAGAACACCTCACCACCTGCTGCTGGTTCTCAACATTCCGAAGGCATTTCTGGATATTTGGGTTCCCTTCCAGTGTGCCCTTCAACTGTACCTACACCATTCGACCTTCCCTGCTGTCTGAGGTGCTATCTACGTTGCCGAGTGTTGCTGTCGCGCATCTCACCCTCCAGAAAGCTGTTCAGGGAGTTATTTGGGTGCCATACCCCTGCTCTGGTAATTGCTTACGAGCAGATCGTCGTTGGTGATTTATTTTGGCTTTTAGCCTGCTGTTTGCTATTATTGTGTGTGTAAATATATTCGGGGTATCATACTCCATGATTTTTCTTCCCTACAACTCTATAGAAGCATAATATTAATTGGTAGTCACCTCGGCCCTGACAATATATATATGTATATATATATATATATATATATATATATATATATATATATATATGTGTGTGTGTGTGTGTGTGTGTGTATATATATATATATATATATATATATATATATATATATATATATATATATATATATACATATATATATATATATATATATATATATATATATATATATATATATATATATATATATATATATATATCCACGCACACTTGTCGACACACTACTGCAGTGAATTATACAGATAAGTTAAACAAATATTCAGCAGTGATGAACAATTTATTTTATTTCATGCATTCCTCCTCTTTACCTTTTTAGTTTTGCATGAGTACTCTCAAGCAATATTAACTCATCATCAGACGATGAGCTTGACTTATTTACTACGCTGTTAAATCACAACTGACTGACAGATAGCATACTACCGTGTCCCTCCCCGCGCTGGTTGGAGCAGATTACCCGCGTCCTTTGTGATGACCTACCAGCGCCGGAAGCCAGTGCGGGTCGGCTCCGACCCTTGCGAGAAAACCAGCATTCTTTGTGCACGAACCCGTACACGATACAAAATAATCAGTTCAAAAGTTGTACACATTAAGTACCGTCACAAACTGCACTAACATAGATCTATTCTGAAAAAAAATTGTTAAGTAATCCTATGTCCTCCTGGTCTCCTTACCTGTCCTGTATCGTCCAGAAGTTATGATCAAATGACTCTACTGAAGCTAAGTATATAAATTTTCCACACTCCACGTTAACTATACTTTCAGTTCTCCTGTGGATTGGATGAGACCAGTTCTTTAGTTAATTGCAGATAACAACACTTACATAAGATAACTTGTAACTTTAACCATGTTACATCCATGTGTCCATAACCCAGGAGAGTCAAAATCAAGACCATCAGTATGACGGTAAAACTTACTTTATTACGATAGGAATAGTTAAGGAAAGGCACAGACTAATATTTTTTTATTAGAATTATTCTCATTCACACATATTTTTGTCTACGTGTTTCAAGTCTGTTTGTGTTGACTAGGGGACTGGATAGCGTGTTCCTCCCTTCCTTCCTTCCTTCACGAGTGACTTGTAAGTACTTAACTTTTTATTAAATTCCCTCAAGTATGTGCATGTGTTATAGATACGTCTGGTTAAGTTTTAAGGTAGGATTTTTAGTTAATTTTTTGTGCAACAGTATTTTTAGTTAGCTGTCTATGTTGTATATTTTTTGTGTTAAGTGTTTTTGTGATTAAAAAAAAGTATTGTGTGGACCGCTGGTTAAGCCTGTAGGAACCTGAAGGTGCATTTGGCACATTGTAACATTCATTTGTACATATGATTTTAAATAATTAAAGTAAGAACATTGGCGGTTTATAATTCACCAGTGTTTTCCTAGTTAGTTAATTGGGTGGCCACCTTACCATGTGTGTGTGTGTGTGTGGGTGTGTGTGTGTGTGTGTGTGTGTGTGTGTGTGTGTGTGTGTGTGTGTGTGTGTGTGTGTGTGTGTGTGTGTGTGTATGTCTAATATATAAACATGAAATTCTGTGTGTCTGTCTGTCTTTATGTATGTTAGCTATAGAACCTATCTAAATGTGGTCGGATCGAGCTGAAACTTGGAGGGGTTACTCAGTGGGACCCCCTTTGTGTCTTCCAGGTTTTTTTGTTTTTGTTTTTTTCCGGGCAACGCCAAGTACCTCTGCTAGTGTATATATACACACATATTTATATGAATAAATTGACTGCCGATGAAAAACTGTTGCTAGAACCCTTTCACTTGACCTCACACTCACACAATCGATAATAATATTTTTTGTGGCAACATGTTTTTTTCTAAATTGCATGGCCACAAGGCCGCGGACGCAACAATACAGTCCACAGCATTTCCAGTTTATTTGCACCACCACCTCCCTCTCCTACAAATAAGCACACTACTACATCTCAAGTCAGCTGTAACTTTTTATGGTATATTTATATCGTAGGGTTGTAGTGTAAATCCTGCAATGACCGACGTCCTGGCAAGGTGCATCTGAACGGAAGCCATTGGTCAAGAACATCAAAATACAGAGTGTCATTTCTCCATCGCTCTCTAGGGATTATTCATTACTTTCACTGTACAGCGGCAGCTCATGCCTTGTCTCTTCTACCTACAGCTGCAGACCTGACCCACTTAGTGCCAGGGAGATCATGTGTGGGAAGTGGAGGTCACGAGTGTTAAGGGCACAGACAAGGTCTTCAGGATGAAGTATGTTGAAGTTCACTTTGTTAAAATGAAAATGTGTGTGTATTTGTGTGTATATGTGTGTGTGTGTGTGTGTGTGTGTGTGTGTTTGTGTGTGTGTGTGTGTGTGTGTGTGTGTGTGTGTGTGTGTGTGTGTGTGTGTGTGTGTGTGTGTGTGTGTGCGCGCGCATGGGTGTGTGCGTGTGTGTGTATGTGTGCGTGTGCAGTCAAAACTAATATATACATATCCTACTCATTAAAATTATTATGCCTTATAAAAAAAATTCTAACCATTAATGGTAGTTTCCAGTAACGAGGAAGTGTCCGCTCAATAGCAATCTACAACTGTGAATACGGAACCAGTAAAGTTTCAAGAAATAACAAGAATTTGATCACTTTCTACTGAGCATCGTTGCCCTGCCAGGACCTGAATGTGTTGGCAGGTACATTATTTTTTTTTCCGTCATAACACACCTCGGTACATGAAATTCTGATTTTGATTCTGATTCTGATCAATAATGCATAGGGCACCAGCTCTGGTGTATATCACGCATATATATATATATATATATATATATATATATATATATATATATATATATATATGGAGTTGGCTGTTAGGAGGAGGTGAGCACCGAGTGTGCAGGGAGGGGAGTGAATCAAGTATAATTCTTGGTGTGAGGGTGTTGTGGTGACAGGCGTGTGTTAATTTGTTTTGTGAATGAGTTTATTGTTTTGGAGTCTAAAATGCGTTGAGAGAGCCTATTCCAGTAACGTATGGTGCGTGGGAAGTTGGGGTGCTTGTATGCGTCTGTGTTAGTGTGATATGTTTGGTATTTTTGGTTGTGTGTGTTACGAGTACGTTGATTGTTTGTGTTGTGTAGATATGTATGTGGGTCAATGTCAATGTGAATGTTTGTGATTCTGTACATAAGTGTAAGTCTGTGTGCTTGTCTGCGGATTTGAAGGGGGTCCATGTGTATTTGTTGTTTTGAGCGTGTAATTGTTTGTTAAAAAACCTAGCCGCCTTAGTGTTTATTTGCTCTAACCTAACAATGTTTCTGCGTGGAACAGTATTCAAGTGTTGGTCTGACAAGTGTATTGTATGCTATATGTTTTATGTCTTGTGTACAGCCATGTAGATGTGGATGGGTTTGTGTGAACGGGTGAAACGCCACGTGTTTGTGGCGAGTTTTCAAAGGCGTAAATTTTCTGCATTTATGTTGAGGAAACCATTACAAATATAGAGCATTATTGTTTTCAACGACTTACTTGAGTTTCACAATATTCGTCGACGTCTGCGAGAAGACACCAACACCACACGTCCAACCTCGCTCACCCACAAGGTAACCTGCTTAGTGCCTTTTGTGTCAAGAGATGACAGCTGTACAATTCAGGTGGTTGGAAACAATATCGTACCACACTGCATCCAGCGGCAAAAAATACACCTTACCTCTTTCTATTCAATTTCATGGTTTCTTACAGGATTTCAATGATAACAATGTATAACTATATGTGTTCTCCATCGACGAAACTTTAAATATATAGATAGCATGGAATAAATATTTAGTTACAAAAAAAAACTTAGAAGGAAAAAGCAGTGCATTATATTGGAAATTTATTATTTTTTTAAATGGTTTATTGATGAAGGGGAAAAAAAGGAAGAACAGTCCAAGAGAATATTTTTTCTATAATGAAATAATGGAATGTTTGAGCAAGACATTAATGCCAATATTTTTTTCAATACTACAGATGGTAACATTGTGAAGGTACAATTATGCAGTATACTCTTACAACAACAGTATTATAACACATCAAGTGGTCATGGAATAAAGAGATGTAACAATAAAATTGTGAACTATCATTATCGATACCAACAAGTGTTACTTCATTATATAGTAAATAATGGCTTTGAGAAAACGTCCAAGAACAATGAGGCGCAAAACAACGGTAGAATAATTATATTTTGAAAACAAACTAAAGGACACGAGATAAATGGAGGTAAACAAAACCAAAAACCACAGACAGGAAAGTTGTTATAATGTGAAGGTTTACATTCCATAAAAAAAAGTCAAAAGCCTTCAGACAGCCATGTATTACCGTCACTTAATAACTTTTACCTTGCATATTGTGCCTCTTCATCATAGAAAGCTAGTTTGTGATATCTCTCTCTTGTTCTTGGAGAAGAAAAAACTAAGAATAACGACTAACAATGTTATAAATCCCATCAAGTACAGCTCCGTTGTGAAACTTAACTTAGAACGATTTACAACACACCCAGCATCACCTACAGACTATGAACAATGATTAACTGAAATACTGTAAATTATAATATTAATGTACAGCAGTTTCGCAGCAGTTAGAGCAATAAAATTAATTTTGGTTGTAATACTACAGTATTTGCAGTGAAATTCAGTAAAAGGATACATAAGTTTGGATTAATAAAACAGTGAAGTTGGCAGATAGTTTAAAACTTTTTCAATATAAGAAAAAAGAAAAAAATTTTCTCCTATTCACGATACTTTTGCTATTAACATTGAAAGCATTTGCTTCTCGAGTAACACGAGAATACTCTAAGTTGGGTTATCAAAGGCCTTTGAAGCAGAGGTATCAAATCCATATACCCGAGATATATGGCCATATGGGGGAGAGGTGGCGGTGGCCTAGTGGTTAGCGTGCGGGCAGACGAGCTCAGAGTCTCGGCACGTGCTAGCCACTTTTCTTTGAAAAACTGCCGAATGGCCATGGGTCACCCACATGCTGCCATCAGCACTATCCTCGACTGGAACTGCAATGTAAAATACAACGAAGAGCTTCTGCGAGCAGTATGAGCATCTCAACAAGAAACGAGGCGTCATTAAACAATCTAACCTGCGCGACTGACGGGTGGAGGCCAACCATTCAGCCCTCCATCAAGCCTACTGGCACCATAGGATCAAGACATAGAAAAAAAAAAATAAG
The DNA here is from genome assembly GCA_029783475.1 of Metacarcinus magister. NCBI lineage: Eukaryota > Metazoa > Arthropoda > Malacostraca > Decapoda > Cancridae > Metacarcinus > Metacarcinus magister. The sequence continues at coordinate 1,625,922 of JAPQNM010000046.1, forward strand.
TGTATTACCATTGTCTGCCTTCTGCATTATTTTCCTAGATTATCAATTATCATCCGACCACCACATATAGCATCGTTAGAATTATCTGTTTGGCACATTAGTTAATTTGTTTCCCGTTATTAATGACATACATTGTATATATACTCGGAAATAGTTGTAACTGCAATCTATCTACGATGCAGGCTGTTTGGGCACATACTAAAACGAATATGAAATTAATTGGAGATTAAAAGAATTTGATATTTTCCCATTTTTTAAGTCAATTGAATTAAAGAAATCAATAATGAATACAAATATCTCAAACTTTTAAATCTCAATGGAAAAGGGAATCAGGTGTACGACCATTCTTTGTATTGTGACTTGAGATGGTAAGAAGTTGAAAGTATTTGAAACATTTTACTTAAAGTTGTTTTTTCAGGTAAATAGAAATGTGAATAGAACACAATTTTTGAGGTGCTGAATACAGTAGGAGGCAAGGAACCACACGCCTTAAATATGAGGTTCAACACTATTCCTTGATTTGCAGACTAAAAATAGTCTCTGCAGCGCAATACTTACATGGTTGAGAGACATAGTAGTGAAGGCAAGTAAAAGCAACTACTAGTCTGTAACCAACTCAAAGTCACGGACTAAAGAAGAAGGAAGAGGTCTCTGCGTCCCTCAGCCTTGGCCTTGCTCGCTATACACTATGTACTCATTACTTTCCGGTCTCTGAGAACTAATGGGAGTCCACCTTTCTACAAAAATGTAACAGGAATGCCATGTAATAACACCTGCCCTTTATATTCTCCAGCTAGCAGAAAAGAATAAAGAAAGAATGATCATTACGCGTGAAGGCTGGTGGCACTTCCTGTTTCCAGTGGCCTCCCCAGCTCACGGCTTGACTACACAAGTACCGAGAGGAAGTAAAGGACGAAAGGAGCCTTACAAGTTTCTACCTGTCAGTCTGTCTATCCATTTATCCGTTTGTTTGCCCATGTCTGTATGTATGCCTGTCTGTTTGTCTGTCTGTCTGTCTGTCTGTCGGACGTACGTGTGTGCGTGCGCGCGCGCGAGTGTGTGTGTGTGTGTGTGTGTGTGTGTGTGTGTGTGTGTGTGTGTGTGTGTGTGTGTGTGTGTGTGTGTGTGTGTGTGTGTGTGTGTGTGTGTGTGTGTGTGAGTGGGTGTGAGTACCGCCACCACGAGTCTAGGTAGCACAAGGGCGGCACGTCATACAGATACATGATGGGAGGCGGTGGATGAGTCATGGTGGTGGTGATGGTGGTGGTGGTGTGAAGGTTACCTACCTACCTAATACCTGTCTTTACCACCACCACACACCTGTCCATATCATGCCTACTATGTACCACCACGCTTGTTTCTACCTCTACCACATCCCTTCCCCCTTCACCTCTGTACCTGTACCTGTATCTGTCTCTCTCTCTCTCTCTCTCTCTCTCTCTCTCTCTCTCTCTCTCTCTCTCTCTCTCTCTCTCTCTCTCTCTCTCTCTCTCTCTCTCTCTCTCTCTCTCTCTCTCTCTCTCTCTCTCTCTCTCTCTCTCTCTCTCTCTCTCTCTCTCTCTCTCTCTCTCTCTCTCCTCTCTCTCTCTCTCTCTCTCTCTCTCTCTCTCTCTCTCTCCTCTCCCTCTCCCTCTCCCTCTCCCTCTCCCTCTCCCTCTCCCTCTCCCTCTCCCTCTCCCTCTCCCTCTCCCTCTCCCTCTCCCTCTCCCTCTCCCTCTCCCTCTCCCTCTCCCTCTCCCTCTCCCTCTCCCTCTCCCTCTCCCTCTCTCTCTCTCTCTCTCTCTCTCTCTCTCTCTCTCTCTCTCTCTCTCTCTCTCTCTCTCTCTCTCTCTCTCTCTCTCTCTCTCTCTCTCTCTCTCTCTCTCTCTCTCTCTCTCTCTCTCTCTCTCTCTCTCTCTCTCTCTCTCTCTCTCTCTCTCTCTCTCTCTCTCTCTCTCTCTCTCAGACATTAATTATATCGTACTGTTCCTATCTCTTAGTCTCATGGATAAAGAAAATGGAACAATGTCATTGAACTTGTGTATATAATGATAAAGAGAGGGAGGCGGGATGGCTTATGTGAAAATAAAAGTATATAAAATAGAGAGGATGGCGAGCAAGGCGGTCAAAGGGTTGAGTCGTATTGTTTTAAGGGCAGGGATGCAAAGGTTGGTAATGTGTTACTATAATAAACGTAAAGAGAAAATGGATTATAAGAGTAACTAGAAGACTATGACTTATGACCCAAATTTTGATTATAATTTTTTATTCTATTTACACGTATACGAGTTCTAAATGATACTAAGAAGACATATGAGGTAAAAAAATTACAAATATATACGTAGCATACATTTTGTAAATGTGTGACTAATTCGTCACATCAAGCACACAAGAGCATGCATGTGGATATGACGAAAGAGTCACATCGGGAACATACTTTTATACATTAAAAGGGTACTGGCTAAGGGAAAACAAAAATAATTTTAAAAAATTCCCGCTTGTCGCCAGACCATGTAAAGAGGACAGTAGGAGAATAAAAGCAAGGGGTGGAGATCCAGTTAACATTAGAGGTGTCTTGAAGAGTTTAAGTCATAGGCAGGTGGAAAAAACAGACAAAGGAAAAGAGTTCCAGAGTTTACCAGTGTAGGGGATGAAAGAGTGAAGATACTGGTTAACTCTTGCATTAGGAAGATGGACAGAATAAGTATGAGAAGAAGTAGAAAGTCTTGTGCAGCGAGGCCGCGGGAGGGGGGAGGCATGCAGTTAGCAAGTTCAGAAGAGTAGTCAGCATGAAAATAGCGGTAGAAGATAGATAAAGATGCAACATTGCGGCGGTGACTTAAAGAATCAAGAAAGTCAGTTAGAGGAGGAGAGTTGATGAGGCGAAAAGCTTTAGACTCCACCCTGTGGAGTCTAAAGTGTAAATAAATTGTCACCTACAAAATAAAGGAGTAGCTACAAGAGTGTGCCAAAACGTCATATTTAAAACATAACCGTTTATAATGATAATTGTAATAAAAATATATATCCATAAAAAATTTTGAAAATACTTCATACTCAATTAGCCTTATATATTTTATGCTAACGTACACATTGAATAGAACCTATTTCCTGTGGAACATTTTGAAGCAATTAGTATGACTGTTTAAACAAAGGTTTACTTTGCACTTCTCACAGAATATATTAGTCCTTCCAGTGCAGCCATTTCGTTTGCATCGATTTCTTAGACCATCTACGGCCGGAATGTGATCAACATTATCAAAACGCACTGAATCCCGTGAGGCTGAACTGGGACGTCCTCTCATTACGGATTCGCATTTTTTTCCTGCTTTCATTAGACCAAAGCCCAGTTGAATCTTGAAAGAAGCGAGAGATAATATATCTTTCTTGGCATGACCTGCAGCTAATGCAGCTCGTTTGTACAAGAACCAAGAATTCACAACAACCATATCTATCATATGAAAAATCAGAGTGAAATAGTATTTTTGGATCTGATCCTGATTATGTAGAGAGATAGTAATTGATCTGCCAGGTCTACTCTGCCCATAGAAGAATTGTAATGCCTAAGGGCTCGGCCACACGATGCCTAAAACATTGCACAAAACATGAATGTTAGCATGTCTGGAACATGCTGCGTACATGTGTGTGAACAAGCCACAAACATGATGGTAAACATGCCGTCCAGTTTTAGCTTGAAAATGGTGCAAACACAGCTACGAACATCTTCAAAACATTTTGACGGTCCACACGGTGGCACAGCTGGCAGTTACTGTCGACATTGCCCTGTTAGTGTGTTTTTTTCTTTTCATCACCTCTAGTCTGTCCACATTCAATTCGGCACCAATTGCCTTCCATGTATCACACTTCTTGTTTCTGTCTGTATAATTGGGGTTGGTAGGATCCCATAGTATTGGATTAGCACGATACACGTCAATTGACAGGAGCACGTGAGGAATGTTCACACGAGTGGTTGTCCGCACACTTGTTCCCGGCCACGAAGCGTCCACACAGCAGCGTCTCCGAACATGTTTGGAGGCTTGAACGTCCACACGAGACACGTCGAACATGAATCCAAACATGGCTAAAACAATGTTTAGAACATGCCTCCAAACATGTTTATCTGTGCCGTGTAACCGAGCCCTAACGATGTCAGGAAGAGCAACATCAATCTTTGTTTTACTCTTTTTATCATAGCGTTTCACCTTCGTGACTGGATGAACTCTTGCAAATGTTGAAACTAAATGAACACTTTTACTGTCGAGCCATTTCACATATGTTATTTCAGAATTTTTGTAAGACACTTTCCTTTCTTCATGATAGCCACGATTCTTTTCCAAGAAATCTTTCTCGGAGCTTTTATTTTTTGGCAAACCAGTCAGTCTATTTTTCCTCATAGTCCCACAACTCCATATTCCTCTGGAAGCCAAATGATCAAATAAAGGTACAGAAGTAAACCAGTTGTTACAGAAAAGCAATTGGTTCTTGAAGGGTGGTATTGTCTGAGCTAAATGAAGAACATTGGAAGATGCTTTCAAATCTGGAACATTGGGATCTTCCACAGGCTCTATTTTCCCAGTGTAAGGAATGAAATCGTATAATTTGGACTTTCCCTATGTCTATATTTCTCCTACTGTCCTCTTTACAGGGTCTGGCGACAAGCGGGATTTTTTTTTTATATTTAATTTATTTTTCCCTTAGCCAGTACCCTTTTAATGTAACAAAAAAAAAAAAAAATATCATTCCCTTGTCATCAGCTAGAACAAAAAATTTGTACCCCCATTTTTTTGGTTTATTTGGTAGGTATTGCTTCATTGAAGACTGCCCTTTATAAGGAACTACTTGCTCATCGACAGATAAATTCTGAGACTGAGGAATTTTTCTAAATTTTTCCTGCAAATTTTCCACTAACAAACAAATTTTGAAAAGTTTATCTTTCTTCTTTTCAGGGTTGATCTCTAATTCAGAATTATCAGCTAGATGCAGATTCATTTTGATGGCCTCAAAACGGTTGCGACTCATCATTTCATTGGCAGTATTACAAAGAGGAGCTAATTTACGACACCAATGCATCCTGGTACCTGGAAATTTGCTTATTGAAAAATGTAAAACAAGTTCCGAAACGGTAAGATTTAGAGGCTTATGTGGATTTTTCTGAGTAAAGTACAGATTAGAGTGATAGGTGATTTTCTCAAGAAGATCAGAATAAAAAATATCTCTAAAGTATTCAAGAGGATTTTTTTACTTCATCGTTGTAGTCTTCATCAAATATTTTGAATGCAGGAACGGAAGTTTCAACTTGGTCACTAACAAAAGTCCATTGAGTGTCAGACTTTCTTTTTGATGCATGATGGGCTCTTCAGTCTTGAACTTGACAGTTTTCTTCAGGCAAAACTGGAGAACTCTCATCAGTATATTCAAAAATGTCTTGCAAATTGGGATCATTGTCATTTGAGTCTGAAATAAAATATCACTAAAATCAAAAACATATTATTACGCTACCAGTAGGATTTTTCTAAAATATATATTGCTTTGCATATAAACATATTTTCCCCAGAAAATTAATGTAGGTAAGCCCAAAATTAAATTATATGTAGTTGAAGTAAAACATTACCTATGATATAACTAGGATCTGCATCAACATCATCTTCATCAGAGCTATCGTCTGAAAAGTCAGTGATTTTCAACTGGCTTGACAACTGACACTCGTGCCACTTTGCCATAAAAGGAATCTACTGGAAACACTGCAAAAAGATGTAAAAGTAAGCGAAATATCATGTCTTACTATTGATAACAAGTTTCTGCACTTATTTGTTATTGATATTCCCGATGGTACGAATTGGGTACAGAAAATTCCACCATCCTCATGCCCGATGGAACGAATTCGTCACACTCATACAAAGGTAAATAATATGGTATATAAAAAAAATTTCATATAAACACTATATTACATGCATGAATATACTATTACTGCACTGAATAAAATTTTTGTTTGATTCATTACTCACCTTTTTTTCCGCCATAACGTCATATATAAGATGATGTTACGCGAAAAAGCACTACAATTACCACGTCTCACCTCTTCAGCTGCCAGTAAGCTACTGGCGCTATTCTAATGCAACCAACGGTCACAGTTCGTACTGAACGTGTATAAAACGCGTTCAAACGGAAAAGCAGCGCGTCACTGCAATACTTAGCATGTTATATTCATTTTAAAAAGTGTGACGAATTCGTCACAGTGGGTCATAAAGGGTTAAGTAAGTATGAAGAAAGTGTGGTTCCTTATTCCTGCGAATCATTCAACAGTAAATGCATGATTTGCACTGTATTTTTACCTGTTTTCTATTTGTATTTGCATTTCACAGTCAGTATATGAATCAGCCAAAAGTGTATTGTTGGTAACTATTCCTGAAATCTTAGCACTTGATTGAATATTTCTTTTATTATGAAAAAGTTTTAAACTATCTGCCAACTTCACCGTTTCATTAATCCAAACTTCTGTATCATTTTACTGAATCTCACTGCAAATACTGTAGGCTTACAGCCAAAATTTATTGTATTGCTCTATCTGCTGCGAAACTCCGGGTACATTAATACTATAATTTACAGTATTTCAGTTAATCATTGTTCATAGTCTGTAGGTGATGCTGGGTGTGTTGTAAATCGTTCTAAGTTAAGTTTCTAAACGGAGCTGTACTAGATGGGATTTATAACACTGTTAGTCGTTATTCTTAGTTATTCTTAGTTTTTTCTTCTCCAAGAACAAGAGAGAGATATCACAAACTAGCTTTCTATGATGAAGAGGCACAATATGCAAGGTAAAAGTTATTAAGTGACGGTAATACATGGCTGTCTGAAGGCTTTTGACTTTTATATGGAATGTAAATCTTCAC
>JAPQNM010000046.1:1635290-1655290 GCA_029783475.1 Metacarcinus magister
TTTTCTTTTCAATAGTATGTATTTCTTTATCTGTTTCCTCTAGGATGTTTATCACTTCATAAATTGTAATTAAGTTTTCGCTTTCCCTTCTCTGTTGTCAGTTGCATTTCTTTCAATTTGTTCTTATATGTTAGATCTTCTAAATCTGGTACCATCTTAGTTGTTATTCTTTGCATTTTTTTTTTTTCAATTACGCCGGATGTTCTTTCTATGAGAGTACAATATAACTTCGGCATATTGCAGCTTTGGTCTAATCATATAAAGTAATTATTTTTTCATCGTCTTTATTTAGAAAGTGAAAAGCTATTCATATATTCCTTAGCATCATGAATTTGTCACCAAATATTTTATCTATTGGTTTCTCTGGTGATAATTTGTCCTGTATTACCATTCCTTAATATTTTTCTTCTTATTTTCTTGATATGATATTGTGTCCTGAGTTGTATGTCCATGAGTGTCTCATTTCACTCTTCCTCATTTCTAATATGTGACATTTTTTTTTACATTAAATTCCATTTCCCATGTCTTGCTCCATTCATATATCTTATTTAAATCCTTCTGCAACTCTTCACAATTCTTGGGGTTTCTTACCTTCCTTAATAATGTTGTATCATCTGCAAACAAATTTATGTAATTACTTACTAATTCTGGCATGTCATTTACATATATTGAAAAACATTGTCGGTGCCAATAGTGATTCCTGTGGTACTCCACTTTTCACTTCTCTCCTTTCTGGTTTTTCATCCTTCACCACAGATTTCATGTCTCGTCCTTTCAGGTAGTCTTCCATCCTATTCTTAATTGTTCACTTAAGTCCTCCAATGTATTCTAACTTCCATATTAATTTCTTGGATGGAACCTTATCAAATGCCTTTTATAAGTCTAAATATATGCAATCCACCCATCGATCTCGTTCCTATGTTATATTTATGTATCATTAGTCTCAGTAACGTACTTCCCAAAGTATTTTCACCTTCGCTTCCAAACGTCTCCCACCTTATTTCACTGCAATTAAAATTTCACACCAATTCCCTTTTAATACTTATTATTATCTTTTCTAACTCTCTATGGTATCAATTATTTCTTTGTGTTCTTCTTTTATCTGATTGTATGGGTTTGGGGAGAGGCATGCAACCACTTTTTTTTCACTATATCTAGTTATAATCTGTGTACTTATCAATTCCGTTTTTCCTTTTCCATGCACTAAATCTATCACTTTTATTCTGGATTTTATCATTATAATCATATCATCTTTTTCGCCTTTTCTATTTTTCCTCCACATAATATAATAATTATTATCATCAATGTTAATCTGGATGGCCTCAGTTAGTTTTGTTTCTGCTAAGCACACTATTTCAGTTTTTATATTTCAGTTTCTTTTAGATAGTCTGTTAACTTAATTTTTTTGGTATTATTCCATATATGTTAGTATACATTACTTTCATTTCATCAGTTCATTCCAGTAATGTTCTATTCTTCTCTTATTCTTTATTTTCTTTAACTTTTGATCTTTTTGTATTATTTCCTTATCCTGTTGTCGATCTAAAAAAAAGTTTTTTTCATTTGTCGTTCTCATCATTTTTCTGATTTGCCTCTTCTGCCCTTAAATTTTTGTCTCTCCTCTGTTTCCATGTTAATTTTAATAAACACTTCTTTACAGTCTTCAAAGTATTTAAGTCTGAAAGTCCTCGCTAAGATCTCCTCTGTTGCTGTCTTTAGTCTTAGTCTGATAGGTCTAGCTCTTCCTTCATAGCTTCTATTTCCTCTTCAAATTTAGTTTCCTCATCCTCGTTGTTGTTGTTTTTTTAATTTATTTTATGTTCTTGGTTTGTTCTTTACCCATCTTTATTTTCAAAGGTATAGTTTTATTTTTATTTTAACCGATATATTATTAATCCATTTGCTATATTTTTCTTCGTCTTAATTAATTTGATTACTTCTTTATCCATGATGTCTTTGTTATATTTGTTTTTTTCAAATATTTCCTTAAAGTTCATTTTATCTTTCTGTTTTTTTTTGTTTTTTTTTCTCTCCAGCTCTTACTGAATCTTTCACTTTCTTCCTACTTTGCAATTCCTCGTTTCCTGCTTAGATCCTCATTTTCTCCTTTCAACATTTCAATCTTCTTTGCCCCCTCTTCATTTACCTTCTTGAGATTCTTTCTTCAGCTAATTTTTTTTTTTTTTTTTTACATCATTCAGTGAAATTTGGTTCCCAGAGATTTATCCATTGTACTATTTTCTCGATTGATGTTTTGCATCCCTTAACCTCTTCCTTTATTTCCTTCATTTCTGTACTTGTTTTGCCTCGCATTGCCTATTTTTTTCTTAATCTCTACTCTACATTTGGGGGAGGCGGTGGCCTAGTGGCTAGCGTGCGGGGCAGACAAGCTCAGAGTCCAGAGTTAGAGCCTCGCGACGGGCTGGCCACTTTTCCTTGAAAAACTCCTGAGTGGCCTAAAATCACACCTAACACAACCGGCCCTTAGGAGAGTAAGGATTTAACACAACACAACACAACACAACGGGCCCTTAGGAGAGTAATTTTCTGTAACACAACATAACACAACACAACGGGCACTTAGGAGAGTAAAGGTATGTAACACAACACAACACAACGGGCCCTTAGGTGAGTAAGGGTCTGTAACACAACACAATATAACACAACACAAAAAAATGTCACAGTCAGCAGAAAAGAAAAAACTATATCATTCACTGATATCTTTGGAAAAAAATGCGTGACATTCCTTTGACTTTCTTTACTTCCACTAACTAAACATTAACTACTTTTCTATAAATCCGTTGCATTCCTTTGACTTTCTACGAGAACATTTACACACTGACAAACACAAATACGAACATCATAGGAAATATTTTACTTGCAAATAATCTAAAATTTCCCACAGATTCTGTAGTAAAATCATGTGATAGTAAAACCACACATACAAATACATTTATTCAAAAAAGAAAATTAATAAGAAAATTCAGGTTGTCCCTCATTCTATATATTCGACAGTGATCTAAGACGCATCACATCAATAGGGAACAACTGTGTACATGGTTTTCGTCTCAGTAACCAACTCTAAGAAGCGGCAAAGGAAAGTATAGAAACTCATTCTGACGCCGCGTGTTGAGGTGTATTTAGTGTAACCTTAGATCCTGCTCATGTACTGGTTCATGAATGCAATGATATAATTACAGAAAGAAAGAAAAAGAGAGAAAGAGAGAGATAATCAGAAGAAAAAAAATGAACTCACGAAATAGCAAACAAGGCACTACTGAAAGAGGAAAAGATGCAAAAAAACAAGTAACACAAAAACAACATAAATAAGAAGGAATGCTTGTTTGTGCGTATCCATCTGTCTTTAAGTTCCTGTCTATTTGCCCGTGCTTTTGCCTGTCTGTCTGTCTGTCTTTATGTTTATCATGTAAAATAGCTAAAATGATTATTAACGGACGGTAATCTTATCATACGAGCAAAACGAATATCAAATTCAATCTTAAACATTATTACGTCCAATCAAAATGGAGTCATTAAAGTGCCTTTCATCTCAGGATTGAATATGACGTTCGGCAATCACCTCCCAAATTGCCTCAATCCGTGCATTCCTTTTACCTTGTAAATAGGTATCTGATAAACAATAATGCTAAAGACAACAACATTAATTGAAAAATATTTTACATATGCCGTGGAGGCTCCGTTAGAATGAAAGAATAGAGGCACAGAACAAGAGGGAATAATCATGATGGAAGAAATAATTGAGGAGGACCGAAAAACAGAGTATTGGAATGAGACGAAGGAAGGAGATGTGATGATTGCGGAAAATAAGGAAATGCACGGGAGATAATTATCGGCGAAGGGGAATTAATTGAGACTGAAGGAGGAACAGAATGAGTGGAAGAATGTGATGAAACCAGAGAATCATAAATGGATGATGTGAAGAAAAAGTTAAAAAAAAAAAAATCATTATGAAAATATACGAAAGAAGAGTGTTTGGGTGTTTGGAATAAAGAGGAACTAGCAAGGGGAAAAATTCAACCTAAACAACTACATTAATTTTCGAAAACATTTATATTTTCAAGTTGTTGCTGTTGTTGTTTTTGTTTCTTCTTCTTTTCTTTTTCATCATCATCTTCTTCTTTTCTTATTATTATTATTATTATTATTATTATTATTATTATTATTGTTCTTTGTCTTTTCTATCTTTGTTTTTTCTTCTTCTTTTCTTATTTGTCTTATTATTATTATTATTATTATTATTATTATTATTATTGTTATTATTATTATAATTTTAATTCTGATTTTGCTCCTTCTTCCTCCTTTCCTTATCCTTCCATTTCTTCTTCTACATCTTTTTCTTCTTCTCTTTCTTTCTCTTTCTGTCCCATAAACACGAGCATTACGAACACATAACAATGCTCTTCTTGCTTGTATAATGTAAAGCAGTGAAAGTATAAATGTGAAGCAGACACTGACGGAAAAACAACGAGGCATATAACCACTGTTTGCAGAGGAGGAATGCATGTTTATATACGCCTCTTTGACTATACATCAGTTAAGGTAGTAAATTACTATGAAGAGAAGGCAGATGACAAAACAAAGAAGACTTACTTTCTAATAGAGTAAGTGTGTCCCTGCAGACGAGTGTGGCGGCGTGGTGGACACTCAGCACCACCACACTGGTGTCCTAACGTCGCCGGGCTACCCTCATCACTACCCCGAGGACACAACCTGCACCTGGATCCTTCAGGTGAGACACCAAGGCGAGGCAGAAAGAGGATAACATTCACCATAGTATGACTTTTTTACTAGCTAATATGCCTTCCTGTGCATGTTTATGTGTTGTATTTTCTCTACGTGATACTATTTTTTTTATCTTTCATATCACTTTCCACGAACTCCATTACTCCATGCCTTTACATCACTCGTTATAGTGGAAGTATTTACGTATTTTTTTCTCTCTTATTTTTAACTCACCATTATCTATTCCTAAATTCGTTCAATAGCATGTGTGTTTATACTTTCCCTCCGCCAATGTTCTCTCCCTTCTTGCATCACTAACACCATTCTTCCTTACTTTCTTATTCGCTCACATCATCAGCTTATTCATTCATTTCTACATCACCATTAACACTCCCCTTCTTTCTTTCCTTGACTTTGCAGGCGCCGCTGCATGAAAAGATTCGGCTGGAATTTCATGACTTCGACATTACGGGATCTGTCGGTTGTAGTGGAGATTACATAAGTATTTCTTCCCGAGCACACCAGAAGGGACGCAGAAGAAATAGAGCAAGAGAGGAGGAAGAGGAAGAAGAGGAGGAAGTGGATAGGTACTGTGGTGCTCAAGGGCCAAACGTCGTAACTTCAAAGGGAGACACGTTGGTGGTGACCTTCGTCTCAAACGCCAAAGGGTCATGTAGAGGATTTAATGCCTCTTACAGCGTGAGGGAAGGTGTGTGTGTGTGTGTGTGTGTGTGTGTGTGTGTGTGTGTGTGTATGTGTGTGTGTGTGTGTGTGTGTGTGTGTATTTACCTAGATGTATTTATCCAGTTGTATTTACCTAGTTGTAACATACAGGAAGAGTTATGCTCGTACTGTCCCGTCTCCAAATCTACTATTATCCAGTTTGCTTTTGAAATCATGAATATTTTTTGCATTAATTACTTCTGCATCAAGTTTATTCCAGGCTTCTATGCTTCTATTTGGGAAGCTGTATTTTTTTATGTCTCTCTTGCATGTAGTCCTTTTCAGTTTCTTCTCGTGTCCTCTTGTTTTTCTGTCGTCCCACACAAACAGATCATCTCTATCAGTTTTTTCCAGGCCTTTTGATGCTCTATACACTGCTATAAAGTCTCCCCTTTCTCTTCTTTTCTCAAGAGTTGGTAGTTTCAGCCTATAAAGTATTGCTTTATAAAGTGCATTTTTCAGGCTTAGATCCATTTTTGTTGCTGCTCTTTGTAATCTCTCAAGCTTCTTAATATCTTTCTTTTTATGTGGTGATCAAATCACTGCCGCATATTCTAACTTCGGTCGTATCAATAATGTTATCAATTTGTTAATCATCTCAGTCTACGTCTAATTTTATGTTTTCCATTAAATATTCCGTTGCTTCAATGATATTCATTCTAAATTCACTTTTTCTTGTAAATACAGTCTGAAAACACTTGTTCATCATCTCAGCCTGTTGTAATGCATCTTCGTACACTGTGCCTTCTACCTTCAGCTTATCTACTCCAACCCTGTTTTTCATGTTTCCATTTATATATCTAAAGAAAAGTTTTGGTTAGTTTTTACACTTTCTATTATATCTCTCTTAAAGTTATTTTCTTTTTCTCTTCGGATTTTTACATATTCATTATTAGTTGTTTTGTATTTCTCCCATAAGTTTCTTCCTCCTTTTTTCCTCCTTTTTCCATGTTTTGTTTTGTTTTCCAATCTTGCTAATTCACATCTTCTATTAAATCATTAATTCTTTTTTCTTTTCTCGAATAACCATTTTTGGGACATATCTATTTATTCCCTCCATGTATATTCGGATGAACTCATCCCATTTCTTTTGAGTGTTCCTTGTTGCATGAAAACTACTCCAGTCTGTGTGTGTGTGTGTGTGTGTGTGTGGGTGGGTGTGTGGGTGTGTGTGTGTGGGTGTGTGTGTGGGTGCGTGTATGTGTGTTTTCACTGTACAGTCTGCCGTCTCCCTATGGAAAGAGCTCAGAGCTCATACTGACCAATCTTTGGGTTGGACCGAGACCACTCACACACAACACACCGGGACAACTAGGTCACAACTCCTCGATTTACATCCCGTACCTACTCACTGCTAGGTGAACATGAGCTACAAGTGAAAGGAGACACACCCAAATATTCTCCGTCCGCCCAGAGGATCGAACCCTGGCCCCCTCGGTTGTGAGCCGAGTGCGCTAACCACTACGCTAGCGGACCGTGTGTGTGTGTGTGTGTGTGTGTGTGTGTGTGTGTGTGTGTGTGTGTGTGTGTGTGTGTGTATCACTTTGTACGTAGGTATGGTATTACTAAGTTGGTCTCTCCCTCTCCCTCTTCCTCTTCCTCTTCCTCTTCCTCTTCCTCTTCCTCTCCTCTCCTCTCCTCTCTCTCTTTTTAGAATGGGTCACCTGCGGGTCAATCACTGAGGCTCAGGAGTTCACCTTCGCCTCGCCCTCTTACCCCGCCTCCCTCCCCGACGGTCCCCTGCAATGCTCCGTCACGGTGGACCACGGCTGCGAGTCACCGATCTGCCAGCTCAGGTCATAACATCACACTTCAGTTACCAACTTTACTTTCGTGCTAAATCCATTGTATACTTAAATACGCTTTTCAAATGTCAAGGAAGCCATTCTGACTATTTTTTTTATAAAGTTTCCAAATATTTGAAGAACTTTAACAGATCGTTGATACTTAAGCATGATATTCTTGAACTTTATTCTTTGTCATCATCATAGGTTAGACTTGGATGAATTCATGCTGCAGCCACCATACTGGGGCGAGTGTAAATATGACCGTTTCTACGCAGAGAGCACAACGCCTCTTCCCTTCCTCTGCGGGGCTAACAATGGCTCCCATAGTAAGTCTGGCGCGCACACACACACACGCACACGCACACGCACACGCACACGCACACGCACACGCACACGCACACGCACACGCACACGCACACGCACACGCACACGCACACGCACACGCACACGCACACGCACACGCACACGCACACGCACACGCACACGCACACAGACACAGACACAGACACAGACACAGACACAGACACAGACACGCACACGCACACAGACAGGCACACAGGCACACAGGCACACCGACACCGACACCGACACACACACACACACACACACACACACACACACACACACACACACACACACACACACACACACATTTAATTTCATTGCATGAACGAGTCCATTGTTTGGTCGTCTATATACATGTCAAGGACTATTTTTTCTTTTATAATTATTCCACGTCTTTAAAAAAAACATTGATGAATATAAAGTATATAGTAACCTATATTAAATTTACATTTAAAATCATAATCCATAAACACCATTCTGAACATATACAACCAAGTTTACACACAAAGGAGGTAAAACTGCAATTGTTTCTCCCTCAACAGTGTATGTGAATGTAGAAGGTCGGAGCCAGACTGAGCTAACATTCTTGCTTCAAGAGCTGGAATATTACCTTTATAACTGCTATGACATCTATGGCAGCGCCTCAGATGCACAGGTAGAGGAGGAAGAAGAGGATCAAGAAGATGAAGAGAAGGGAAGCGCAAATCAGAATACCCACGAAGAGTCTCTGAGAAAGGAGAGGGAAAGAAGGGACTTGGGAGGCTCCAAACGAACACGTATTGCTCGCGGATCCTTGGACTCTGATCACACTGAGGGATTTGTGCTCCGACAGGCGGCAATGGATGTCCGCCAGGTAATGTTGACTCTACCTTTTTGTGTGTACATGTATGGATTTCCCTTTGCCGGCAATATTAAAGGTTTATGTGCATATAAAGATATACATACCGTACACATACATCATTCATTATCATCATCAGCCTCCATGAGTCCGCTGCAGGACTCTCCTAACTTTCTCCATTCATCTCTATCAGCTGCCTGTCTATTCCAGGCCACCCCAACAAAACTTACTATCTCATCTCTCCATCTAGTGTTATGACTGTCCTGCCTTCTTTCGCCATTCCTGGATTGTTATTCTGGTACTCTAGCTGTACATCTATATCCATTCGGAGCATGATGTGTCCTACCGATGTCAACTTTTTTTCTTTTAATCGTAGTCAGGTTGCCTTCAGCTAGAGTCTGTTCCCTAACTTATGATGTTCTATTCCTATATATCAGTGTTATGGCAAACATTATTCGTTACATTATTATTAGCTGGTTAGTTTTTTTAGGTCTTTGATGTGTTCTTTGGTGTATGAATTAGTATTATTATGGCGTTTCTCAAAGTTTTTGGTTCTTAGCATTTTGTAAAGAGTACTCAAAGTTTTTCCAGTAGAAAATCGCCTGCATCTTTTATTAGGTCAATGTATAAGCCACCTTCTCTTGAAGTTCTAATGGTGGAAATTTTTTAATGAGATATGGTAAAATGATATAGTGACAAGGAAAGTAAAAGTGAAATATACGCCGCTTACGGCACCAATGTAATGCTGGGAATAATTTAGCGGAGTTACCATGTATGAGAAACATCTCATTAGTGTAATACTGGAAATTTTTGGGAGATATATTAAGTAAATGATAATAGGATAACTCCGTATAGCTCGAGAACAGAATTTATTTTAGGTAAAGTATTTCTAAATTATATTATAAATTTTCTAAATTATAGTTAATTATGAAAATACTGACGATTACATTTGCGGGGTAGCGTGGAACTTGCCACATGCTTAATTGTTACTACGGCTGAGTTGATTATAGAAGGACCTGGTAACAAATACATTATTTTTCAACACACCTTGTGGAATACTTAATCACATTCGTTTACATGGTTTTATTAAAAGGGTAATGGCTAAGGGAAAACAGAAATAAGTAAAAAAAAGTCCCGCTTGTCGCCAGACCCTGTAAAGAGGACAGTAGGAGAATAGAAGCAAGGGGTGGAGATCCAGTTAACATTAGAGGTGTCTTGACACTCCTCTCTTGAAAGAGTTCAAGTCATAGGCAGGTGGAAAAACAGACAAAGGAAGAGAGTTCCAGAGTTTACCAGTGTAAGGGATGAAAGAGTGAAGATACTGGTTAACTCTTGCATTAGGAAGATGGACAGAATAAGGATGAGAAGAAGTAGAAAGTCTTGTGCAGCGAGGCCGCGGGAGGGGGGGAGGCATGCAGTTAGCAAGTTCAGAAGAGCAGTCAGCATGAAAATAGCGGTAAAAGATATAAAGATGCAACATTGCGACGTTGACTTAAATAATCAAGAAATTCAGTTAGAGTAAGAGAGTTGATGAGACGAAAAGCTTTAGACTCCACCCTGTTTAAAAGAGCTGTGTGAGTTGAGCCCCCCCCAGACATGTGAGCCATACTCCATACATGGGCGGATAAGGCCCCTGTACAGAGCAAGCAGCTGAGAGGGAGAGAAAAATGGACGCAGACGCCATAGGACACCTAACTTCTTGGAAGCTGATTTAGCAAGAGTAGAGATATGAAATTGCCAGTTTAGATTTTTAACAAAGGATAGACCGAGTGTGTTTAATGTGGTGGAGAGGGGAAGTTGAGTGTCATTGAAGAAGAGCGGATAGTTATCTGGAAGGTTATGTCGAGTAGATAGTTGTAGAAATTGAGTTTTTGAGGCATTGAACAAAACTAGGTTTGCTCTGCCCCAATCAGAAACAAGTGAAAGATCAGAAGTTAAGCGTCCTATAGCATCTCGCCTTGAGTCATTTAATTCTTGTTGGGTTGGGCGTCTGTTGTACGACGTTGAAAAATGCAAGGTGGTGTCATCAGCATAGGAGTGGATAGGGCATTGAGTCAGATTTAGGAGATCATTGATGAATAATAGAAAAAGAGTGGGTGATAGGACAGAACCCTGAGGAACACCACTGTTGATAGTTTTAGGAGAAGAACAATGACCGTCCACTACAGCAGCAATAGACCGGTCGGAAAGGAAACTAGAGATGAAGGTACAGAGAGAAGGATAGAATCCGTAGGAGGGTAGTTTAGAAATTAAAGATTTATCCCAGACTCTATCGAAGGCTTTCGATATGTCAAGGCCGACAGCAAAGGTTTCACCGAAGTCCCTAAAAGAGGATGACCAAGATTCAGTTAGGAAAGCAAGAAGATCAGTAGATCGGCCTTTACGGAAACCATACTGGCAATCAGAGAGAAGGTTGTGAGCTGATAGATGCCTCATTATCTTCTTGTTAAGGACAGATTCAAAGGCTTTAGAAAGGCAGGAAATCAAAGCTATAGGGCGGTAATTAGAAGGATTGGAGTGGTCACCCTTTTTAGGGACAGGTTGAATGTGAGCAAACTTCCAGCAAGAAGGATAGGTAGAAGTAGAGAGACACAGACGAAAGAGTTTGACCAGGCAGTGAGCGAGTTCGGAAGCACAGTTTTTGAGAACAACAGGAGGGACTCCATCCGGACCGTAAGCCTTCCGAGAATCAAGGCCAGAGAGGGCCTGGAAAACGTCATAATAAAGAATTCTAATTTTAGGGATGAAGTAGTCAGAGGGTGGAGGAGTAGGAGGAATATGCCCAGTATCATCCAAAGTAGAGTTGGTAGCAAAGGTTTGAGCGAAGAGTTCAGCTTTAGAGAAAGAAGAGACAGCTGTGGGGCCATCTGGTTGAAGTAAAGGAGGGAAAGATGAAGAAGTAAAATTGTTAGAGATATTATTGGCTAGATGCCAGAAATCACGAGAAGAGTTAGAGTTGGAAAGATTTTGACATTTTCTATTGATGAAAGAGTTTTTAGTAAGTTGGAGAATAGATTTGGCATGATTACGGGCAGAAATATATAGGGCATGAGTTTCAGCAGATGGATGGCTACGGTACCGTTTGTGAGCCGCCTCTCTATCATTGACAGATTTTTTGTAGATAATTAACTAAATACGATTCTAGGACTTTGGCTGGTACAGAAATTTACTAATGGAGAGAGTGACAACAAATAAAGTTATGACGATCGTTGAACATAGTCGTGGCCACTGAGGAACACACGGTCCAGGAACAGAACAAGATGAAACATTCATATAAAGCTTCCATAAGAGATCCTTTGATATTGCTTGTTCTATACTTATCACCTCTCAGAGGCATTAGTCAACACGAGCTTCCGCAGCAAACTATTGGGACGCAAACTAGCACACTTTTAACAAAATAAATTAAATCACGAGAACATATGATACATACGATTTACATGGAGGTATTTTCACACTAAGTACACTTTGGTTCATGTTATATTACTGATGCACTCTAATCGAACAATTATAAGTAATGTAAGGCCGAACAATTCTAAGTAATATAAGGAGGTGAGGGATGTGTCGCTGTGGGTGTATGCGTGTGGTGACATGGCAGGACGTAATTCCAGTAGTTGGTGCATTTCAACTGGCAGTTCAATGAAGAAGCAGGAGAAGAGTGGTTTTAATAAATCAATCAAGGACTAGGGAACACTTCTCGTCTTACAACACCACATTAATCACTTTCTATCGTATAGCACTGCAAGGTTTACGGACCATACACTTATCCCGGGAGAAAAGTGAAGCTCTGATTTGTTGTTGTTTTGTTGTCCTGCATAGGGAAGGACACGGGCTAGCTAAGAGGCCGTCAGTGAAGTGTAGGTGTGGAGAGGGCAATTGCTAGATGTTTGAGATAGAGCAGGTCCTCATCTTGTCGAGGTACTTGTCAATGATTGTATGTATAGCTTGGCTGAAGATGGCAGGGGAGACGGGGAAGCCAAGAGCACTGGTGAGTGTCAAGGAGAGACCATTTGCCAGCTATTTTCCAATGGCTTGGAAGGCGTCTGCTGGCAGCTGGTAGTAGCGTGTTTCTTTACTGTACGATGAAGGGTAAGACTGTAGAGACATGGTGAGTTTCTTGGTGGAGAAAGTGTAAAGGACTTGTTGAGATGAAGAGATACTGCGTGGTGAGTAGGGTGTGGTGGAAAGCGGAATGATCGTTTGAGTGTTGCGCGTGGTGGTCGTCGGGCAGGAAGGCTTGTGATTGGTGGCTGGCACGGGGCCGCGGTGGCGGGAGGCAGAGGTAGAAATTCGGTGGGTGCTGGGCTCGGGGCAGGTGGTGGAGCCGTGGGTAGTTGCTGACCCCACACAAAAGTACCGGAGGGTGATGGGATTATGGTGGTGTTCTGCTGGTTAGCAACCCAGACAGCTTGACGTTCACAACCCCGTTCCACGAGGCGAAGGCAGGCGGGGCAGAACTTGTTCCACGCGTGGTGGGCCTGGTTACAGTTGGGACAACGGTGAACAATATCTTGTTTTGCCTCGTATTTAACCAGGCACTCCTGTGTTTTGTGGGATCCGCTGTACATACCACACTTGATTACGTTTGCACAGGAGGCTTGATACTGACCAAAACGGTGGCAGCGGTAACACCACAGTGTTTCGGGCACCCAGAGGCGAAGGTAGAAAGTCCCGCAGCTGCCCAAGGACATCTAGGATAGAAGAGGACCACGTAGTGTGACATTCACTTGGCGTGTGGCCCCTTTGGTGCGGGATGTATGGCAGCTGGCCACTTCCTCGACTTGGGGATGGCGTAGAAGTAGTTCCGTCGGCAGACGAAGGGGGTAGCCCATGACTACGCCAGGCGTGGTGTTGATATGGAAATCAAGCTGAACCAGCTTGACCCTGGTGGTGCTGCAGTTGACTGCAACATACTGCAGGTGTTGGAAGGTCTCGGTGGATTTGGGGAGGATGATAGAGCTGCCATCCTTCCCCGGTAGGCATCTCATCACCAGAGTAGGGCAATCCTCTTCAAGGGCAGCCACGGCGTCGTAGGAAGTCTGTAAACCATCTTGAATCGGGACTCGGAATGCAGGGAACTTCTAATTCGATGAGGCAGAGTGTGAGGATGAGACACCAACCATGGTGGCCTGGGCGCCGCATGCTCGACACCGTGGTGAAGCCGTCATCGTCAGGGGCAGAGAGAGCGGTGGTGGAGGAGGACGAGGCTACACCCAGAGGTAGTGCTGAAGGAGTAGGCTCAAGGGCTGCAGCAGGCATTGTAACAGCACTGGGAGATGTAGCCATAGCAGAAGTAGAAACGGGTGGCGGGGCGAAGTGGCGGGCAGTCACAAGGAAGAAAGCCGCCCGTGAAGCACTTCGGGACGATGAGTCGGAAACCAATGATGACCCGCTGCCAGGCGATGGAGGCCGAGAACGATTTGGGCCGCACCTGTAGGGTGCATGGGCTGCGACTGAGGACGGGAAAGCCCGATAAGTGAGGCTCCCGAGAGGCGAGGGATGTGGAAAGCCCTCATCCCGAAAAGCGGCAGAACACGAGGCGTGTGCCTCCTGTGCAAAAGACGTGGGTAAAACTCGAGCAGTGGCTAAGTCCGACCAGACTGAAAGCTGGGTGAGAGCTGAAGCTCTAAATCTGTTGGCGAAATAATTCAATTAACGTGAAATTTTCGGAAGTTTTCCGGTGAACAATTAAATATTATTGATAATTCGTGTCACTTGCCCAAGTAAACAATTAATGAGGTAAGAATTTGGAAAATTTTGCCTACTTGAAAAAGTCACTAATGATGATTGAAATTTCCTGTGAAAGTATAAGGATTTTAGAAGTGTAAATGAAGTCAATGGATAAACATTCGATCGCGTGAAAAAACTTGCTAAGATACCGACTTTTATTATTTAACGCATCATCAATAATAGATAGATAGATGCATATACTTGTGTATATGCAAAATGTTTTTTTCCATCTTCAATTTTCTATTTACAGGCACCCACCACCGCCAACCCTACCACCACCACCACCACGACCACGACTACTCCCAACATCCCCACTACCACCAGCACCACCACTACTTCCACTACCACGGAAAGGGACGCAACGGTGGCTCTTTACAATTTTAAGTAAGTCCTTTCTATAAGCTGACGTTACGTAAAAGGAAGTAATTGGATTTTCATGCAGCACTTTTCCTTTGGAATTTTAGCAGCTGAGGAATAAAATTATAAGTATGAAGAAATTTTTTACAAATAACACCCACCCACCCACCCACCCACCCACCCACACACACATGTATACAAGGCTGACCTATGACCACCTTGTCCTTTTGCCAGGGACGCTGAGGTGGTGTCCTTCCCAACAAGACGTGCGTGGAGGGTCCGAGTTACCCAGATCCCCTGTGACTGTCCCAACGCTCGCGTGCCAAAGGGTGAGTTGTGTGTGTGCAATGACGGGACAATCAACGTCGACCAAACTCCACTTGGACCTTGGTGATCAATATGATCTGATTGGCAAAGAGTCGTTACGTTGAGTGCAGTGACAGGGTTTCAATCCCCGGGCGCAGGCCCTCTAATACTTCCTTTAGATAAAATTTTTAGTGTTTCAAAAGACTTACATTACAGTGGTAGCAGCGGTGGGATCTCCAGTGAAGACTCTACGGTAGTGCCTGATGGGGTTTTTACTCATCCTCTACCCGTGGCGCCGGTAGGCTTAATGGAGGCCTTAGATGGTCGGCCTCCACCCATTAGTAACGCGGGTTAGATTTTTTAAGTGAAGCTTCGTTTCTTATTGAGAGGCTCATGCTGCCAGCGGAAGCTCCTCGAGCATGTAACTTTGCATTCTCGTCGAGGATTGTTATAGCAGTATGTGGGTGATCTTTGGCCACTCGGAGGTATTAGCAAAGAAAAGTGGCCAGCGGATATCGGGCCTCGAACTCGGGACTCTGAGTTGGTATGCCAGACCGCTAACCACTCAGTCACCGCCTCACTAGTTATCTCATACGTTACCCCGAATAGGAGAACATTATTATTAGAAAATTAGATAAGATATGAATGTCCGTAGTGTTTGAAAGGGAAACTTTAAAGAATGTATAAAAACTAAACATTTATCGAAAATGGAGGAGGAAAGGCTTGAAATAATGGTACGATCAACTTCGACCAAATTCCACTAGGACATTGGGGATCATTATGGTCTGATTAGTAAAGAGTCGGTACGTTAAGTGCACTGTCAGGTGTTTAATCCTCGGGCGCTACATCTTTTATATAAATTGTTCCGTGTTTCAAAACACTTGAATTACGTGTGTGTGTGTGTGTGTGTGTGTGTGTGTGTGTGTGTGTGTGTGTGTGTGTGTGTGTGTGTGTGTGTGTGTGTGTGTGTGTGTGTGTGTGTGTGTGTGTGTGTGTGTGTGTGTGTGTGTGTGTGTGTGTGTGTGGTGTGTGTGTGTGTGTGTGTGTGTGTGTGTGTGTGTGTGTGTGTGTGTGTGTGTGTGTGTGTGTGTGTGTGTGTGGTGTGTGTGTGTGTGTGTGTGTGTGTGTGTGTGTGTGTGTGTGTGTGTGTGTGTGTGTGTGTGTGTGTGTGTGTGTGTGTGGTGTGTGTGTGTGTGTGTGTGTGTGTGTGTGTGTGTGTGTGTGTGTGTGTGTGTGTGTGTGTGTGTGTGTGTGTGTGTGTGTGGTGTGTGTGTGTGTGTGTGTGTGTGTGTGTGTGTGTGTGTGTGTGTGTGTGTGTGTGTGTGTGTGTGTGTGTGTGTGTGTGTGTGTGTGTGTGTGTGTGTGTGTGTGTGTGTGTGTGTGTGTGTGTGTGTGTGTGTGTGTGTGTGTGTGTGTGTGTGTGTGTGGTGTGTGTGTGTGTGTGGTGTGTGTGTGTGTGTGTGTGTGTGTGTGTGTGTGTGTGTGTGTGTGTGTGTGTGTGTGTGTGTGTGTGTGTGTGTGTGTGTGTGGTGTGTGTGTGTGTGTGTGTGTGTGTGTGTGTGTGTGTGTGTGTGTGTGTGTGGTGTGTGTGTGTGTGTGTGTGTGTGTGTGTGGTGTGTGTGTGTGTGTGTGTGTGTGTGTGTGTGTGTGTGTGTGTGTGTGTGTGTGTGTGTGTGTGTGTGTGTGTGTGTGTGTGTGTGGTGTGTGTGTGTGTGTGTGTGTGTGTGTGTGTGTGTGTGTGTGGTGTGTGTGTGTGTGTGTGTGTGTGTGTGTGTGTGTGTGGTGTGTGTGTGTGTGTGTGTGTGTGTGTGTGTGTGTGTGTGTGTGTGTGTGTGTGTGTGTGTGTGTGTGTGTGTGTGTGTGTGTGTGTGTGTGTGTGTGTGTGTGTGTGTGTGTGTGTGTGTGTGTGGTGTGTGTGTGTGTGTGTGTGTGTGTGTGTGTGTGTGTGTGTGTGTGTGTGTGTGTGTGTGTGTGTGGTGTGTGTGTGTGTGTGTGTGTGTGTGTGTGTGTGTGTGTGTGTGTGTGTGTGTGTGTGTGTGTGTGTGTGTGTGTGTGTGTGTGTGTGTGGTGTGTGTGTGTGTGTGTGTGTGTGTGTGTGTGTGTGTGTGTGTGTGTGTGTGTGTGTGTGTGTGTGTGTGTGTGTGTGTGTGTGTGGTGTGTGTGTGTGTGTGTGTGTGTGTGTGTGTGTGTGTGTGTGTGTGTGTGTGTGTGTGGTGTGTGTGTGTGTGTGTGTGTGTGTGTGTGTGGTGTGTGTGTGTGTGTGTGTGTGTGTGTGTGGTGTGTGTGTGTGTGTGTGTGTGGTGTGTGTGTGTGTGTGTGTGTGTGTGTGTGTGTGTGTGTGTGTGTGTGGTGTGTGTGTGTGTGTGTGTGTGTGTGTGTGTGTGTGTGTGTGGTGTGTGTGTGTGTGTGTGTGTGTGTGTGTGTGTGTGTGTGTGTGTGTGTGTGTGTGTGTGTGTGTGTGTGTGTGTGTGTGTGTGTGTGTGTGTGTGTTGTGTGTGTGTGTGTGTGTGTGTGTGTGGTGTGTGTGTGTGTGTGTGGTGTGTGTGTGTGTGTGTGTGTGTGTGTGTGTGTGTGTGTGTGTGTGTGGTGTGTGTGTGTGTGTGTGTGTGGTGTGTGTGTGTGTGTGTGTGTGTGTGGTGTGTGTGTGTGTGTGTGTGTGTGTGTGTGTGTGTGTGGTGTGTGTGTGTGTGTGTGTGTGTGTGTGTGTGTGTGTGTGTGTGTGTGTGTGTGTGTGGTGTGTGTGTGTGTGTGTGTGTGTGTGTGTGTGTGTGTGTGTGTGTGTGTGTGTGTGTGTGTGTGTGTGTGTGTGGTGTGTGTGTGTGTGTGTGTGTGTGTGTGTGTGTGTGTGTGTGGTGTGTGTGTGTGTGTGTGTGTGGTGTGTGTGTGTGTGTGTGTGTGTGTGTGTGTGTGTGTGTGTGTGTGTGTGTGTGTGTGTGTGTGTGTGTGTGTGTGTGTGTGTGTGTGGTGTGTGTGTGTGTGTGTGTGTGTGTGTGTGTGTGTGTGTGTGTGTGTGGTGTGTGTGTGTGTGTGTGTGTGTGTGTGTGTGTGTGTGTGTGTGTGTGTGTGTGTGTGTGTGGTGTGTGTGTGTGTGTGTGTGTGTGTGTGTGTGTGTGTGTGTGTGTGTGTGTGTGTGTGTGTGGTGTGTGTGTGTGTGTGTGTGTGTGTGTGTGTGTGTGTGTGGTGTGTGTGTGTGTGTGTGTGTGTGTGTGTGGTGTGTGTGTGTGTGTGTGTGTGTGTGTGTGTGTGTGTGTGTGTGTGTGTGTGTGTGTGTGTGTGTGTGTGTGTGTGTGTGTGTGTGTGTGTGTGTGTGTGTGGTGTGTGTGTGTGTGTGTGTGTGTGTGTGTGTGTGTGTGTGTGTGTGTGTGTGTGTGGTGTGTGTGTGTGTGTGTGTGTGTGGTGTGTGTGTGTGTGTGTGTGTGTGTGTGTGTGTGTGTGTGTGTGTGTGTGTGTGTGTGTGTGGTGTGTGTGTGTGTGTGTGTGTGTGTGTGTGTGTGTGTGTGTGTGTGTGTGTGTGTGTGTGTGTGGTGTGTGTGTGTGTGTGTGTGTGTGTGTGTGTGTGTGTGTGTGGTGTGTGTGTGTGTGTGTGTGTGTGTGTGTGTGTGTGTGTGTGTGTGTGTGTGGTGTGTGTGTGTGTGTGTGTGTGTGTGTGTGTGTGTGTGTGTGTGTGTGTGTGTGTGTGGTGTGTGTGTGTGTGTGTGTGTGTGTGTGTGTGTGTGTGTGTGTGTGTGTGTGTGGTGTGTGTGTGGTGTGTGTGTGTGTGTGTGTGTGTGTGTGTGTGTGTGTGTGGTGTGTGTGTGTGTGTGTGTGTGTGTGTGTGTGTGTGTGTGTGTGTGTGGTGTGTGTGTGTGTGTGTGTGTGTGTGTGTGTGTGTGTGTGTGTGTGTGTGTGTGTGTGTGTGTGTGTGTGTGTGTGTGTGTGGTGTGTGTGTGTGTGTGTGTGTGTGTGTGTGTGTGTGTGTGTGTGTGTGTGTGTGTGTGTGTGTGTGTGGTGTGTGTGTGTGTGTGTGTGTGTGTGTGTGGTGTGTGTGTGTGTGTGTGTGTGGTGTGTGTGTGTGTGTGTGTGTGTGTGTGTGTGTGTGTGTGTGTGGTGTGTGTGTGTGTGTGTGTGTGTGTGTGTGTGTGTGTGTGTGTGTGTGTGTGTGTGTGTGTGTGTGTGTGTGTGTGTGTGTGTGTGTGTGTGTGTGTGTACGTGTACGTGTACGTGTGTGTTATTCACCATGGTCTGGGAGATCACGCGCTGGACTCGTGATCGTCAGTCATTACCCTCCTATATTAGAATGGTATTTCTCCGCGCCCGATACACCAGCATGTTGAGTGTCTTGTTGATGGAAACACAGCTTGAGTTTTCTCGGTATTATTGATGAAGACGCACAATATATAATTATACAGATGAGCAGGAGACTGGACAGAAACAGATACAGAGATGAATATTAACACACGTGATTTACTCTCCTACCCTTGCCTGCCGAGAGAGAATATGTCGTGACCGTTTGATGTGATGGGTAGCTATTATAGTGAGTGATCGAGTGGCTGGGACAGAGGGGTGTTGAGCCAGGTCAGCGCGGGGTGGCGATGCGAGCTGTGATTGGCTGAGCGACAAGGAATGTTGGGTCAAGCTTCACGGCTCGCTCTGATTGGATCGCGCACCTCTGACTGGGCTTGGCTGGAATGTGACTCCTATCTCCTATGACAAGGAACTCTCGAACACGTGGAAACAAGGTGGCGGGAATGTCTCTCTCTCAGCTTCCTAATATAAAGGAAACTACCTAACTAATATGCTACAAATATATGATACACTCCCCGAAAAAGCTCAGAGCTCATAGAGATGGATTTATGGGTAGGGCTGATATCTCTCATACACACACCACCATCCCCTTGCTCAAGGGGGACAGTAACCACTCTGTCAGAGAACTGAGCGAGATTGGAACCCACGCCTGCTGGTCACGCCGCTTAACAGGCGGGGACGATAACCATTGACCGATGGGAGCGGGTGTAATGATAATAATAATAGACAGTTTACCTGAAATTGCAGCCATAAGCTGAAAATATGCATTCTGAAATTACTTAATTGTAAATGTGAGGAGTGGAAGACTTTTTAATTGGTGTTATAACCCTGTACAAAAACGGAAGGCGGCGGGGCCCCTCCTACTGGGGTAAGAGGCTGGCCATCACCAC
>JAPQNM010000046.1:1660290-1680290 GCA_029783475.1 Metacarcinus magister
CTAGCTCAAGATTTATGTCAATGTCCAAGTTCTATTATTAATGCGTACTGAAATTTTCGATAATCAATTTTAATTAACTTCTTGTTTGGTATAATGCGGTGCATATAAATTTTGGAACTCGCTGAGAATCAACACTGGTGCCTGGTGCTCTGCACTCACTCCACACAAGTATATAAGAACATAAGAATATAAGGAAGCTACAAACGGCCCGGAGGCCTACATATGGTAGTTCCTGTATATGGTGTCAACAATGCTTGAACAAAAGGGCAGACTCTTTGATCTTCAAGATGTTAGTACTCTCCGTCTTTGTGGCCATAAAACATGGGCATTAAAATAATCTAGAGAGGTAAATCGATGTTTTGGTAATCAGCATAATTGTACAATTGTCACTGAAGTGAAATCATTAATTACTCAACGAAGGCAACTCCTTTTCAACTGCAAAATCAATGGGTGTATTCAGCTTTTCCCAATAGTAGATCATGCTTATCGAGTTGTTTTTTTTCTATGAAACGGTCTTTAGTGGATGATAATTATAAGACTAGAGAACGTCGACCGGTCATATACAGTGAAACCTAAAACGATCACAGAGCATACTACTTGGATACATGCTTGAAAAGACTTCCAGGATTCGCGTCAGTAGACGATACTCTCTTAGGTGATGCGCGTGATATTCATTTATTACCCTTACAATTATAAGCAGAGATTTCAGATGGGCTATACCTATAGGAATGGAGGGCTGGATTAATGGATTGTTCGGTAATCAGTAATGCCACCCACTTCACGGTGACTATTAATTTTACAGTTATGGGAAGGACTACCTTACTTTTGTCATTCCCATTTAAAACATAAAAAAAATGTCAAGGATTAACTTGCTTTTTTCAATTCCCATTTAAAACTTTAAAACATTATATGAATATTATAACATGCCATTTAAATTACAGAGATAACAAAATATATTACTATTCTCCCACTACTGCAGGTCATTTCAACAACCTGGACTATAGCGTGTGTGTGGAGCCTGAGTCAGGCTTCTGTGGGATCCAGTACCAGCAGGTCGGACGAAACGGCTTCTCGCTCACCAATGTCACCCACTTCCGGGACGAGGACTCCACGCCGCTACCCGAGGTGACAAGGGACACGGGATGGAGAGTAGGGATTGGCACTGGAAAATGAGAATATGAGAAAATAAGAGTAAAAAAATTACTTATCTATGTCGTGGTCCAGGTGGCAGATGAGGGTTGCATGTCAGACTACCTGTGGGTGCCGGGCGCTAAAAATGACCAAAAAGATTACAGCTACGAGCGATTCTGTGGCACCAAGCTGGGAAATGCACGCAAGTGGGGCACCGTCACCAGTAAGTGTGTGTGTGTGTGTGTGTGTGTGTGTGTGTGTGTGTGTGTGTGTGTGTGTGTGTGTGTGTGTGTCTGTGTCTGTGTCTGTGTCTGTGTCTGTGTGTGTCTGTGTGTCTGTGTGTCTGCGTGTGTGTGTGTCTGCGTGTGTGTGTGTCTGCGTGTGTGTGTGCGTGTGTATGGTTCAGTTATGTTAAATCTAAGTAATATTTATGTTTTGAATCATATGCTCAGGCAATAAGATAACGATACATTTTTATAGGCCGTCCAAACGACACCTCAAACGAAACATTTCATAGTTAGGGGTCCGTATTAGAGCTTCAATGCACCTGTCCACAGTATTATCTTTAGAATTTATTTTACCCTTTTGTGATGTACAAAGAGGCCTAGTAAAGCAATATATATATATATATATATATATATATATATATATATATATATATATATATATATATATATATCTTTCTCTCTCTCTCTCTCTCTCTCTCTCTCTCTCTCTCTCTCTCTCTCTCTCTCTCTCTCTCTCTCTCTCTCTCTCTCTCTCTCTCTCTCTCTCTCTCTCTCTCTCTCTCTCTCTCTCTCCCCTACTTTCTTCTCCTTTGTCTCTTTTCCTCTTTCTACTCTTCCTCTTCCTTTTTCTTCTTCTCTTTTGTTTATTCTCCTCTTACTCTTCTTCATATTTCTCTTCCCCATTTGTTTTTCTTCTTTATCTTTCTGTTCTTCATCTTTATTTTTCCCTTCGTCTTCCTTATCCTTATTTTCCTCTTCCTCATCTTTTTCCTTCTCCTCCTCTTTTTGCCCTCCTTTTCTTTTCCTTCTTTTCTTCTTATTCTTATTCGTATGGTTATTATCATTATTAACATTATTATTATCATCATCATTATTATTGATCTTCTTCAGGTTATTCAAAACCCTTCCACGTTCGACTTGTAACGGACTCAGACGAGCACAGCATGTTGTCTGATTACATGAACCGCGGCTTCCACCTCACCTACTCCCAAATTCCGTGCAAACTATCGGGTTAGTTATAATGAGAACCACGACGAAGGAAGACCCTAACACTACTAAGCACAAACAATCAAGTGGTTCTGTTTGCAATAATGCAAACAGTCAAAATGTTAACAATAGAAGCTCTCCTATCAGACAGCAATTACCTACATTAAACATTTTAACTTTAGTAATAGATAACATGAAAATATGGTTATGATTTTTTGTCATTATAGTGATGTGTTGCAGGGAAAGTTTGTATAACCTAATAACCTACATATATAGTTTGGAGGTGTGTCCCTATAAATGTTTCAGTAATTAAAAGTTCTGCTCTTGTGTGAAAGTTCAGCGTTGACTCACCACCACTCGGCTTCGATAGAAAACATATAAATGAGTTGAAATAAATGTATGTATATGTATTGAAGTATTTTTTCTTACCTGGTACGTATGACACAAGCCATTGTGATACGTATATAATCGTAGTACAGTTCCTAAAAAAAAAAAGTCTGTAAATCATAATCATCAGAAAACTTTGAACACTTCATATCACTTTTAGTGTTTTAGGTTCGTACATAAATTTGTTGTTCTACTGATATGAAGATAAAGATAAGAGGAAAAGATTGTGTATTCCTTGAGTCGTATTCATTGCAAGGCAGGATGGTGCTTGATGAATATCTTTCTTGTCTCTGTCTTGATCTTGTTTGATTTATATCACGTTTACCAATATTGATACTGTAGATGCCAAAATAACTGTCAAGACAAAATATCAAAAAGAGTAACAGATGGTGATGAAACATGACTTTTTTGCAAGTAGTATTACTTTGTGATGAATATTTATGGTATATATAAAAGTAATAATAAACAACGGCACAGAGCGCTAAAAAAAAATATCTAAGAACCAGCGTATGATTAATGTTCCATATATTCTGCAGTGATCAGTAATGTAATTGTTTATCTTGTCCTGTCCCTTGCGGTGTGTGCACAACTGCGGGACTGAAGACCTTCCCGCTATTTCATTATGTTATCTGGTGATGCACTATAACTGAGATGTACAGTATATATGCTGATGTACTATAGTATTGGAGGAGAGACTGTGATCGATTGGATGCACAAAACATGTATGTGGATGTGTACAAGAAGAAGGGAAGGTCGAGAAGAATAAACAAATGCCATCATTATCCCAATCAAAAAGGGGAAAGAAGTATAAATTAATCTGAAAACTATAGATATTTAAAAATATTAGATACAGCTGGAAAGATTTTTCGAAAAATTGTGAGTGAACCAGTGCAGATCACAGTAGAATTAATGAAGGGTTGGGAAAGGTTAGAGAAGGAAGATGTATGGGATGGATATTTTCACTCAGGTTGTTAGTTGAATAATGTCAACGAAAAGAAAGTTTATGCTGCATTCGTGGATCTTGAGAAAGCGTATGGCAGAATTTATTAGACGGCAATTTAGGATGTATTAAAGATGTATGAAGGGGTTGAATTCTACCGAATGTTGTGAAAGCTTTTCATGAGGATGCAAAGGCATGTATCATGGTAAATAGAGAAACGAGTGAACATTTTTAAATGCAAAAGGGCATGAAGCAGGGGTGTGTGATGTCCCCGTGGTTGTTTACCACAAAATTAATTATATGGATGGTGTAACAAGATATGTTAGTAAAGGTTGGTGATATTGGAGTGGAATTGTACTTATTTAAATGGCACTATATGATTGTTGAATATTTTTTTGTTACCTGATGATACAGTCCTAATTGCAGAATTGAGAGTGACCTACAAAAGCTGATAGATTCGTTGATAGTATATGCGAAAGATGTAAGTTGATCGTGAAAGTGAAAGTAAACATAAGTAATGCGATTGTGTTTGGGGGGAGTAAAAGGGATGGTTGATTTTGATTGCCCATATAGGGTAAGAGTTGAATATCCGAACGAATGTGAAATGTGGCTCAATGGAGAAAAAATTAAGGAGTTAAATTAATCTAAGTAACTTGGTTTGATCCTGTGCAAACAAGGAAGCACAGTAGGTAAGACGAGAAAAATAGATATGCAAATGGCGATTAGTATACAAAAATAAAAAGTGGGTACTGTGTGACGGAATAATTGCACTGACTTGTGTCACGTGAAGTGTCTTGCGGCTGGCAGCGCTGGGCTGCCCGCGCTTGGGTGAGGGTTGGGACTGGTATCTCCCAATTCTCTTTACAGTCAGTCTGGAGCTGGCGCCTGGCAGCCGTAGCAATCAGTCTAGGGACGGGCAAAGTACGGGATTTCTGGTAATCGCGGGTACGAGTACCCGTCCCGGCCAACCCGGGATACCCGGATGCATATTTCCGAAATCTTCATCACATTCCCAGACGCCCCGCCCTCGCCAGTGACGTAGGCAGACTCTGCCTCGTGATTGGCTGGCTTACTCTTGACTCTCCATACCATCCCCATCCCTGTCTTTCTCTCCCGCTCCCTTCTCTCTCCCGCTCGCCACCCAGAAACCTATCCTAACCGGCGCCCCCCCTGGACCCAACCTCACCTGACGTAACCTGGACCCCCCATAAAGACACTATCCTATCCTATGCTAACGGGGGGCTTAGACCCCCCCCCCGGTTCAATATTCTAACCTAACCTTCATAACTGCAATAATACTTCATAATAATGACAATAATATAATAAAACATTCACCAATATGGACTTTAAAAAAAGCTAGGCAAAATTTTTTTTTAATCTAGGGAAATTTTCCTAGAAGTCAAAGAAATTCCCTAAGTGTAGCAAAAATCGACAGCCGTCATATTTATCTCATACATGCCTGATACAGCCATATAGCTAAAAAGTTCGGTAGCTTCACATGAAATACCTTAAGTAGAAGTTGAGAGTCCAGCTTCGGAATCAGTCTCGAAGTCTTGAACCATCTCAACTTCCTCAAGAGGAATAGCCGGCGCGCGGCGGGTAGAGGTGAGCAGCAGCCACAAAGAAACGGTGGTGACGGTGTTGGTAATTCTCTTTGATGAACAAGTAACGAGCAAAGTACTGTTCAAAATATTCACTTCGGATCCTAGGTCGCTTGTCCACTCCTGTATGTCTCTCCATAACCTTTTAATATTTTGAGTGTGGATGTCTCTATTTTCTGGATCGACAAAATGTTTTGCGTGGTTTACGACCCAGGGAGTGTACCCCTCGTTGCCTAGTGAACAGTACGCCTTCCAGCCGTCGCTCACAATTATTGTTCCAGGCAGGATGTACTTTTTAATGAGGGTTATCAGAGCGGCAACACTTCTATCCTGTTTTTCTACAACTATGGGGACAATAAACTTTTTCTTCGTCATTCTCTCAATCCCTCCAAACAACCACACACTAATGAGCGGGTGGCCACGCTCGTATTTCCTTTTAACGAAAAAAGTTTCATCAATTTCTACGACCACATCGTCACCACCAATAGGCTCCTGCTTTCCGTAGCCAGTCTAGAGTGACTTTCGAGCAGAAACTGCGCCAATCAACACTTGTATGCTCAGACCATTTCAAACATTCAAAGATCGTTCGATGATCCCACACTTTTTGAAGCCAATGGTTGCAAAAGAGCACTAGTTGCCACACAGGAAGATGGGTGCCCTCTAAAAAAGTGCCTTTGTAGTCCGACACCGTAAAATTGCACTGCTTGCTTCTTTTCTTCTTAGGGAGCGCACGGTACCGACCACAGTACCACTGATGTCTGTCTTCCCTAAGCTTGCAAGATAATTTACAGTTAGGGCACTCCACTGATTTGGACAATACACCGTGTTGACGAAGATATTCTATTGCCACACTTGACTGTTCGTAGAATTTTGCTGTGAACTGCCAGTTTGTATATATACAACCTCCACATATGTCCTCCACGGTAGCCATTGTCTAACTAACGCTATCCAACATAGTCCAGGCAGTCCTTCCTTGTCTAAAGACACGTGCTCATATATGACTGGCAGGAAAAAATTATCTATTTCATGATTGGCAGCAGGCAACCTCACGTCATTATACGTCATAAAATGTCACGCAACGTCATAACACGTGACTGAGGATCACACCTCTACAGCGCATGCGCACCATTGATAACAAACACACGAACACACACAGTATCCCTTCGATGACTGCTGCGACAGGATCCCAGCTAAAATTGAGGTAAATCTTTGAAATTCCGTCCCAATCTTATTATTAATTTACGACAGTGTAATATGGGGCTAGCATTGCTTCTAACAGTGTCATCTAGACCCTGAGACAGTTTATAGTTACGTGTGGTGTATTGGTTGAAACTGCAATAATACCAATTACGACGCCTATTTATCTCGTTACCTAATTTGTTTGCAAATGATTCTCTGATTAATGTATACCCACTACCCACTATAGCTTGTGAAATTCTTCCATTAATTGCTACATTAATGGTGGGTGAAGTGTGTCCCTGTGTTAGTCACAAGCGAGATTCCGATGTCCCTGGACAGTTCTTATGTCCTCTCCAACACCCTGGCCTTTGGCAGTCGAAACAAGCACCATAAGGAGGTTTATTCCAGCACTCTCGCAGTGAGTGAGTGTATGTTTTACAATAAGAACAGTATGAATTAGACGGGGGCCGGCGGTTCGTCATGTCTCTCGGCTGTAGCCGCTTTACTTGTTCGGTTAATTCACTCACCTGTCTTTTTAAATAATTTAATTCGGTGTTTGGATTCGGGAAGGGTGTTTCTTTCAACCGCTAATTCGGTTGTTACTGTGTGAGGTGGAATGCGTCGAGGAGTGGCTCCTGACCCTTCACTAGTTATGGTTCGCGAAGCTGCACTCGGTGTAATGCAAGAGTGTAGTGCACTTCGAGCCTTTGTCGTTCGTGTTCTACTCTATCATTGAACTTATTTAGCGGGAAAGCTATCCTTGATTCTTGAGGTAAGCCGTGCCATAGTTTCCTTTTGATGGCCTTATCCCTGTTAGGGAATTTTTCAAAAGGGAATTTTGTCTATAACACTGCATATCGGCAAATTAATTGATTCGTGAATGCTTGGGGTGAGTCTCTCCCGTCGTAGGTTAATGCTTCAAGTTCCTGCCATGCTCTATCTAAATTTACGTCTACCGCGAATTCAGTTTTGAGGAAATTTTTTAAGGACGTCCAAGTTTTACACCTATGTTTCAACTGGTTGTTATGGATTAGCATAGCCAATTCTGGGGAAACACTCCTTTTTGCTACTTGCACTCGGGTTTCATTATCGTTACTGCATTGTTCTATCAACTCGAAGAAGATTTGGAGTCGAGCGGTAGCTTCTAATCCTTGTAACTGATATAATTTCAATAGTGGTATATCTCGTGGTTTAGTGACACTTTCTTGAGGTTGGGGTGAGTGTATTAACTGTTCATGCAACTTATGTATTACTGAGGCTTGTTTTCTTACCACGTCTTTTATTTCTTCGATTTCTTGTTCAAGTAAATTTACTCTAGCCTGGTATTCGCCCTCCTGATTAGAGTGTGTGTCCATGACTGTGGAAAACAGTTCCTGTTGCTACAGGTAGAGATTCGATTCCCGTTATTACCGTGGTCACAGGAGAACGCTTTGGTAACCCTGTCAGTCACTCAGTTTCTGTTCTCCACTAGTCTGAATCACTGTCAGAAATAAACCCTCTGATAACTTTAAGCAATTTAGCCTCCACTCTATTCCTACCTGCCTGATTCCATTGGACTCCGTCCGATGCTAGTTCTGCCACAAATTGTTGAGTATTGAAATTAATTCATTTATTGTTTAGACGCCTCTTTAATTTATTATTGACTCCACTTTAGATTCGTTTGTACTTTTCGAGTCATTGGGACTTCCTCGTGGTAGCGTCTAGGCTCAACCTGACACACATACACTATTGCCTGGCATTCCCTCTCTATAGTTTGGCAAAAGTGAGCTATATTTTCAGTTATAATAGTAGGGTCAGAATGATTTGCCACATCATTACTGCCTATTCACAAAATACACAAGTCATGTTTATAATTTAACACACTGTTCATCCGCTCATCTTCGAAAAAATAACTAGCTTTGTCTCCCGAGGCTCGAAACCTTTTTAGTTCTACATTTGGTATATTTAGATTTCTAGGAACCTGACTGTGACCCACAAGTGAAATTTTCCACATTATTTTAACTAGTCGAAAGTAGTCGTCCAGGCTGTGATTTTAAATACTGATCCCATCGCTGCCACCAATGTAACGCTGAATGACCTATGTAACGAAGTCACCTAAGGTAACGCCCACTTGTTCCCTGTTTCTCTCACCAGGTAGTAAATATAGAGTTATATGCAAAGAGTCTTGTTTATTCATAAACACAATTTAATGGAAGCACAGATGTGAAGTGGTAGCGTGCCTTAATGAAACAATTAAATGAGGCATTGAATCTCAAAAATAGTTAACAGTAGTTACGGAACAATCACGGCGACCAATTTATACTACACTCGACTAGTTAATCTTCCGACACAAAAGAGGGTGAATGTCACCTGTTCCGTGATCTCACATATATAAGCCGGTAGTGAGATGTCCCTCACACAAATAAATCCCCGATTACCCAAATACCTAAGAATGTCCCATACACTTTAATAAATATATTTTCCTTAATCCAGACTATTTAAATTCCTAAGAATGCCACGTTCACTTTTTGTAATTGGGGTGAGCTCAGTTGGCTGCACTGTTTTTCTTTCTAGTTCATTCCATGATTTTAAAACAAATATATAAGGGGAAGGGGTGGTTTACATGGGATGTGTGGTGGTGGTGGATTACACCTGGCTCCAAACCTGGCGAAGACGAAGGCGTGTGAGCGAGTGTTTTAGCCCTCTCTCTATATTTAGGTATTAATGTCATTATATATATCACCACGGCAGAACCGTAACCCTGCTTCTAGGCTAGTCTGAGCTAACACATTTTTACTGACGTGTCGAAGACGAAGGCGTGTGAGCGTGTTTTAGCCTTCCCTGTATCCCGCCTCGTTGCATGGCCAGGATGTGAGGGTTGCCACCTTATTTATATTCTTCTGATAGACTCACCCACGATTTGACGCACCGTGTGACGGGGCCTTTACAGTCAGTCTGTGAGTCTGGACTCTGGAGCTGGCAGCCGTAGCAGCCACATCTCCGGCTCCGCTCTACGCCCTAACACCGACTGATTTTCAAATTGAGGTGCTCGCCTGGTAACAACACGCCCATTATTGGCTGTTTGCAGGTGACCTGGTTGCTGTGCAGCAGAGCTAGTGCTACGGTCTCAATGTGACAACTGTAATCACTAGTTGCTGGGTGGTGCTGCGTGGCAGCTGCACCTTTTCTGCGTCGTTGTGTTGTCTATCTGATTTGTTGTTGGGTTGTTTGTGTGGTTTGTTTTTGGGTTGTTAGTGTGGTTTGTGGTTGTGTTGTTTGTTCTTGGGTTGTTTGTGTGGCTTGTTGTTGGGTTGTTTGTGTGGTTTGTTGTTGGGTTGTTTGTGTGGTTTGTTGTTGGGTTGTTTGTGTGGTTTGTTGTTGGGTTGTTTGTGTGGTTTGTTGTTGGGTTGTTTGTGTGGTTTGTTGTTGGGTTGTTTGTGTGGTTTGTTGTTGGGTTGTTTGTGTGGTTTGTTGTTGTGTTGTTTGTGTGGTTTGTTGTTGTGTTGTTTGTGTGGTTTGTTGTTGTGTTGTTTGTGTGGTTTGTTGTTTGGGTTGTAGTTTGGTTGTCCGTCTGGTTAGTAGTGTCCTTGTTAGGGTTCTGTGTTACAACTTAGAGCCGTGAGAAGCTCCCGCTAGACAGTAGGCCAGACAAGCGGTTTAGCTCTTGGTTGTAACACTTATGTAAATGAGACTTGGGTGTGGAATGAAAGTTAAAGATCAAAGATTCTAGCATAATAAAATAATGAGAAAAGCTGTGACGGAAGAAGAATGGATAGTGAAAGTAATGAAAGTGTGTATAATAAATTTGGTATATCTAGTAGAAGTAAAGGAATGAAATGTAAGGTGAAATGCAGCGCTCAGAAAGTGAGATAATAGAGTGTATATGAGTATGATTGAGGTGGCGGATGCAAGAGGATTAGGAAGACAAGAGGGCTTGAGGATGTGAGAGAAAGAGGAGAAAGGAGAATGAGAGGATTAGCGTATGCAGGGAGAGAATGTAAGGACAGAAATAAATTGAAGCTCTTCTGCCATGGCCATCCCCTGGAGAGAATATTATAGGAATTGGCGTCAAATGTAATACATAGATACATATTCTGTGTTTTGATTAACTGTTTGCCTCGATCTCTCTTCCCATTATCATCATCGTCTCATCCCCAAACATGCTTTTGTGGGTATCAAGGACGTTATAGGTGCTATAGCTTCTTTGGTTCAAATGTTCTTACCGGTAAGCTTCTCATAACTATCATAGATAATCAGCCATCCATATTAGACCACACTCATATATCGCCCAGGCTACCTTCGTGTCCTGTGTCAATATCTAAATGTAATTGTTCAAAAGAATTAATTTCTATAAGATCAAGACTTAAAGATTATTGATAATTTATTTTAGTACTTCATTTCCAGCTATTTTACACAAATTCGAGGCTTCCACAGCCAAATATATCTATCAAACATAAAATTACTTCTTAATTTCTTAATAATAAAACATTCAATTTACGTTGTTCATAATGAATTTTTTTTTAAATATTCATTTTTTTAAAGCACATAACTATATTGTAGCCTAGTCAGGTAAATATCTATAATCTATTCAATCGTGTCTGCATTACAAACTTAACTAGGCTATGCATATCCATTTTACTTGTATGTTTTGTTATGCAGTACAGATCATTCATTGCCTAGCCATGCGTTTGCTTGCTGCAATGATTTGATACTAAAATAATTGCATACCGTTGTTGAGAAAGACGACAATATATATGTTTTGGGCTGTAATTGAGTTAACAGTGTGTGTGCTTATAAATTGAATTATAAAGAAAGGCAAAAAAGATGTATAGCTTTGGGTTTTTGTGATATGGGCATATATATATATTAGACTAGAATTCTGGCATTCCATGGAGTCCCCTCGGATATAAATCTTCTGCGATCTTGAATTCTGGAGGAGCGATGAGGTAGGCGTTAGTGTCCTGCTTTCTAAGCTGACTTCTCCGATGGGAGAGGGTCAGAACACGACGCTCCAATTCTGACAGTTCAGCCCCTGTGTCGCTGTCATCATCCGCACTGCTGTTGCCCTGAGAGTACATGTCTGAAAGGTGACTACGGGTGCTGGACTGGCGCGAGGCACCAGAGTAGTGTCTTGGAACCCGTGAACCATCTTTACCGGGGCTCAGGAGGCGATAATCGGGTGGGGCAATCAGGACGGCCTTGCTTGCGGTCTTCCCAGCATGAGAGAGTTGGGGATGCAGTCTCCGCACTGAAGCTTCATTCGTTGTACGGTGGTGAATCTCTTTAGCTGGTGTCCACAAGGGCTTACTGGCAATTCGATCATTTCTGCTCGTCGGCCACTCCTCTGTGTGGAAGAAATGGAAGGAAGGAGAACTCGATGCACAATGAAGTGTTCTTAGGCTGTGTCTGTTTTATTTACGGTGTGTGTGTGTGTGTGTGTGTGTGTGTGTGTGTGTGTGTGTGTGTGTGTGTGTGTGTGTGTGTGTGTGTGTGTGTGTGTGTGTGTGTGTGTTCGGAATGTCATGTTATCATATATGTTCAGCATTTTTATATATTTTTTCATTTTTCCTTTTCCATTTCAGAGGCTATTGTAACTCTGCTAAAACAACTACCTAAACAACATCGAAACCCAACCACGATCCCATTACTATTTTTCTCAAGTTATATTTTTGTGCCAAAAGAAATACTCTGTACGACTACAATACAAACAACACTTATTCACTTCGCTATCCTCAGCCTAAACTGTTGCGAGTCTACCCACCACCTGCCCTTTTATCCTCTTTTTTATCCTTCCCTTTAGTGCCCTAATTTTTGTCTTACTACCTCTATATACCCCAATTTCTATTTTACTACTGCTTCTATTCTTCTAAATGTATTTCTCCTGTTTTAACTTCTTAATCTTGTTATTCTATTCATTGCTTTCCCCATTTCCATTTAGATTCCTCTAATAGGCCTTCCCTCCATCTCCAACCCCTTTGCTATCTTACTCCTCAAATCACGGTCCTTATATCCTGTGGCTGTCCCTATTCTTTCCTCACCTTGCATCTCGTCTTCGCTCAGCCCCGGACCGTTGCCGTCGTCCTCCTGAATCCCCAAAACACAGTCGAGATCGGTGGACGGCACCTCTCGTTTCGTCTCCTCCTTTTGTGACACATACGCACACTCTATTGAAGCAGTGAGTTTAGGGAAGCTCTCAACAATTCGTCACACAGAATAGGTCTTTAAATGATAATTAGATTCTATTATCACTTATGTTTATGGTATTTATGAATCCTTTGGTGTGTGTGTCATGAAGATATAAATGTTTAGTCATTGCGCAAGTTAGTTTAGTTCAAATTATTCTCTTCCTAGATATGTAATAGTTACTAATTAGTTGTTTTCGCTTTTTTTTGTTCCATGTGCACAGCCTCATGCACTATTTTAATTACCTTCATTAACCTCATGGACGGCTTTTACGGTACCGAGGACCCTCTTGCCGCCGTCTCCGAGAGGCCTATTATTCAAGCACATCACGTTTTTGTTATTGTGCTCCTCCCATAACTTTTCATCAGCAAAGTGCACTTCATTTATCAGATGTACCAGGGATGGTGGTGAAGAGGCCGGACCCTTAAAACGAACCTTTCCCTTGTCTCCAGAAAAACTTCTTGCGATGATTTTGTTGTGAAGACGCGGGGAAATATCGTTGTTATTACCAATGGACACAGGGACCATAGATATGCCAAGGTTACCGTCATACACTTCCACCACCCCTGCAGATAATCTCCCTTGAAAGGAATACTCCGTCAGCTGGCGTTTCAGAGTCCTCGGTCTTCGGTGAGGCGAGAGCTCGTGACAACTCTTCCAACGTAGCAGCTTGATGCTCTGGTTATTCCTCCTAGGAGTGCCGTCGCCACTACCATATCCACTACCGCTTGAGTAGTTTAATGGAAGTTTGAGAGAGACAGCGAGAGGCTCGATGCCTGACTCGGAGTCAGACATGCTGGTCGGAGGAGCCGAAGTGAGCATTGGGCCGTAGTCTCCACACCAACTCTCCCAAAAGGCGTCTTGCTCAACTTCCTGAAAGTGACAGTATTATCATTCCGCGTATTGGGCGATCGGTCACGGGGAGTAACTTATGTTAAGGAACTTCTAGGGCCAATATTCCATCAAGTCGGTTATAAACTCTTCCCATCAACAACATTAATTCATTGTTGAGCTTTGTTCGTTATCACTCCCTTTACTCACATAATACTCATTTAAAGTAAGTAATGAACACAACAATCAGTTGGAAAACTACATGACATACATTGCTGGATGAGTCATCTCTTGAAATTGTTACAATCATGGCAGTTTCATACAATGATCATCATGAAGCTGGTTATAAAATACTTTGAAGTGTAATAAAGGTGTCACGACCGAAGCTGTGACTTATTACATGTTTCTTACTACGGTTCCAGCCCCGGCAGCCTAAGCCTCACCTGCAGCACAACGTTGAGGTAGTCCACGATACCGAAACAGACGCATTTCACCTTTGCAGACGGATGCTTCCTATTCAGCCTCTGGTCTTGATCTGTGTGAAAGATTGAATGTCCGCCATTCCTCCTGTGATTCACAAAACTTACCATTCAATAACCACTGACAAAATAATTCCATGTTCCATCAACTTATAGCAATAGTAATGTAGAATTTGTATATACATTTGTATGAATATATAATGTATAACTACATAATGTATAAATATATACGTATGCATACAACTATACAAAAAAAATTATGGCTCAAGATATCGATCAAGTAATTCTGTTTTCTAGAGTTACTGTTAACCCTGTGATGGGGGCAACAAGAATTGTACCACCGTAATCCCTGCATTTCATATAAGGCGACAAAAGAGACGGAGCTAGGGGTCTGGGAAGCCCCTCTTCTGTATACTCTCCTACAAAAAGGCAAGGCACAGAGGGGTAATTAGTGTCTCCACGAACCCTGGCGTGCCTTGTCTTGAGTAACTCCCTTTAGGGGGATAGATAGATAGATAGGTAGAATTACTGTACGATGAAAAAATAAGGAAAATCAAGAACAGGGGTTCCACGCTGAGCTAACCCAAATGTTGGATCTACGTATTATACTGACTGTCCTCAACACATCGCCGGTATTAGATTAACCTCCTATGGGTTATTTGTGTGCAAAAGGGTAACTCACGACACACAAATATTGTATGTTTTCAGCTATTAACCTCGAGAGGCTGTAGATTATCAAGTTATGTCTGGCTTTTTAAGTTAGGTTAGGTTAGGGAAAATTAGATTTAATTTTCAAAAATCGAAAATGGTCAGTATGGAAGGAGGCTGTTGACTGACCTTAGGGGGCTTAGCTTTCAGGTTAGGTTAGAAAAGTTTCTATTTATTTTTTTAGGTTTAAGGTTTGGAAAGGTTAGATCTAGTTTTAAATGATGTCTTAGAGAAATTTCTTTAGTTTAAGGTTAAAGTTAATTTTTGGGGAGCCATTTTTCCCTTATCTGTGTTCTTCCTTATCCGAAAAAAAAGAAGTTTCTCAACAGGTCTCCATGCTTGTTACAGGAACAAAAACAAGAACCAGAACAAGAAGAGAAAGAAGATAGGAAGTGAAGCCTTTGTTCGTAAGATTTACCGAACGTATATGTATTGGATAGAAATTTGTTTGCTTAAAGTAAAAAGAAAAGTAAGTAAGTAAACAAAATTAAAAAAACACGATACTTCACCTGATGCCTCCTCTCCGTCAGCCTCCTCCAAGCTTTGCGTTGTAAAAGTCTGGTTAATGTCATGTTTCTCGGTATCGTCACTTGGAGTTCCCTCACTTGCAGCTGTTTCATCTTCGTTTTGATGGACAGTGTCATTCTCCGCTCTGTCCTCGTCTACGTCTCTTCCACCGCTGATGATGTCAGAATTCTCAGGATTATTCATGCCGAGCTCTGAACACCTGCAACTAAAGGGAAAGGCAGCTTAGAGAGGTAAAGCGAACTTCGCTGAACCTCTGTGTTGACCTTGATTCATCTGCTGATCAAAGAACTCGAAGAGCGCAAAAGTGCATCTAGTTTCATTGAATGAAAACACCATATCAACATTTTTTATATTGTATGAAAGTACAGTATAGTTACCTGGTATTGCTCTGGCTCTTGTTGGCAACAGTTTTACCTTCCAATCTACTGGCAGTTGTAAAATGCTTACGAAAGATTAATGATGCAACTTCTGTCTTTGATTTATCAGACTCCGAAGTGTTGTTGCTGTTGTGGTGATTTCTCCCACACCTTGAATACAAATTTTTATTTTATTTGAAACACGACACCCACAAACTAACATGCATGTTTATCACTCTGGAGGGAGAGAAGGTGAGATTCATTCAGCAAGGTACTGGGAACCGATCAGGGACATGTTAAGACTCAATTCAGTATAGTAAGTGGGACAACAGACGCACATAATATCTCTTACCTGTTGGGGGTCTGGGACCTGCCTCGTCGGGTTCCGTTGGAAGAACTGCGTAGGGTCAAGTGGAAGGTGTAGTAATGTGGAGTCTCATAGGGGTCATGGTCCTGGGTCCCTGTCAAGTCCAACCTGGTACACAGGGACGAGTTGCACGTTACCAGGGAGGCGTGTCGATAACGTTGAGGACTGCGCGAAGACTGCTGATGACGCTGGGTTTGCCTACCTATGCTCACGTGATTTTTGCGCGACTCAGACGACCGCTTTGGGTTAATAGTACAATTTGAAAGGTTATGTGAGGATGCTGACAAGCAAGTGGATGATTTAGTGTGCAAGGGTGAAAATGCCTGGTCCTGATGAGTGTCGGTAATCAGGATATCGTGGATCTCGCCCGGGAGAGTTGTGAGGCTGTGGGAACGGCTGATGGGCTGAGTACACCACCCTGGCGACACCGTGTTCGACAACCTGATGAAAAAACGGAACGTTCTGCCATGTATTATCTTCCTCCTCTTTCTCCTCCTCCTCCTCCTCCTCCTCTTCTTCTTCTTTCTCCTCCTCCTCCTCCTCTTCCTTCTTCTCCTCCTCTTCTTTTTCTTCTTTCTTCTCCTCCTCCTCCTCTTCCTTTTTCTCCTTCATCTACTCCTACTCCTCTTCCACCTCCTCTTCCTTCTCTCATTTGTTTATATTCTGCCCACAAAACACAGTTGTTATTCATAAATAGCAGAACAAACTGATACATCCCTGGTACTTGCGTTGTTTTCAGAATCTAATTTGTTTGAGAGTCAAGGAAAAAATATCAGAGAATGTCAAGATTT
Source organism: Metacarcinus magister (assembly GCA_029783475.1). Taxonomy (NCBI): domain Eukaryota; kingdom Metazoa; phylum Arthropoda; class Malacostraca; order Decapoda; family Cancridae; genus Metacarcinus; species Metacarcinus magister. The sequence continues at coordinate 1,676,965 of JAPQNM010000046.1, forward strand.
GAAAGGAGGCAAAAAGAAATAGTTATTATGTATCTTATGCGTCGATGGAACCTAGGACTTCAAATGAAGCTAAATTTGAAGATTTCTCAGCAATTTCTCTACCCATTCTCCGTCTTTTATTTCTGCTCGCCATCAATATCTTTTTCCCTATCTTCCATTTCTACGTTGTCAAGATTAGTGTCCTCGAGGAAGGTCGGCATTACAACAAATATGACTTAATGCTCAAATCATCTTGATTTATTATATGCATATGTATAGAGATGAAACCCTAAAACGTATTAGTCAAACCAACCTTACTTGAGTTTCCGGGCGAGGTTATGGGATTCCTGCATTGTGTCACGATCACTGATAACAGGTTAAGTTATATATTTTTATAAAACGACTGCATGGTTTTATGAATGGCTTGCGATTTGAGAGTAAAACAACGACTCTGTATACCTTCCATTCATTACACTTGGCACGTAGCTCATGTGGCGTTGTCACCCCAGTGTTTTTGACACGGGGTGCGCCCACCGGCACCACCCAGTCATATCAAGTTAATCACCTGCCATGGAAGGCTCCCCTGTATCGCACTCTCGTTTTCTGCACAGCAAAGAACTTATTTACAACGTAAAGAGGTTTACCATCATTTTCATAATTACTATTTGTACTATCATCATCATCATCATCGCGGAAATAGACCGAGTTTATCATCATCATTATCATTATTATTATCATTATAATCATCATCACCATCATCATCACCCGCCTAAGAAAGTGTTTGCTAGCTTAGACACAGTCCACTCATCCAGCTGTTGCATCACACTCTTGCCTCTGTTACCTAGCAGTCCTTAGGGTGCCGGGTATAAGTGTTGTGATATGACCTGCCTGCATCTTGGTGAGGTGGCCAATTTTATACGTCTTCCATCACAGCACTTGTCTGTGGTGCCATTGCGTGGGGAGGCTTGGCTTTAAGTGGACGATCCGTACTTGCACAGGGGACCTAAAGCTAACAATATCATACTACTTCTTATGTAAGTGTAGTTACCTTCAAATTTTCAAACTTTCAAAGGGACTATCTAAACAAGTTGTATAAGATTCGCTCAACAAGTCTTGTCTCCTCTGTCACGAAAATGGCGCATAAGTGATATATTTTAATACTAAATTACCTAGCCATCGGTCGAATTTTGATTTCATACTTTCCTAAAAACTTTACTTCCCAGACTCACCTTACGGGGATCTTTGAGCCGCGGACCCTTTGTCTGGCTGAGAGCGGTGGGCCCAAGTCTGTGCCAGGCGGATGCAGGGACGAGGCACTCAACAAAGAACTCCTGACCCCACCGTCCAGGTAACGACGTTGGCTGCTATGAGAAACCACGAATCAGTGACCATGTTTGGAGGGATATAGTCTATTTGTTGTTGATGATGATGATGATGATAATGTTGTTGTTGGTCTTGTTCTTGTTGTTGTTTATATTGTTATCACTATGAATATTATCGTTATCATTGTTATCATTATTATTATGATTATTATTATAATTATTATTATTGTTATAATTATTATCATTATTATTATTTTTGTTGTTATTATTATTATTATTGTTATCATTATCAGTAGTAGAAGTAGTAGTAGTAGTAGTAGTAGTAGTAGTAGTAGTATCATCATCATCACTGTTGTAGTTATGATCATTTTATTGTTATTGTTATTATAATTATTATCATCATTATTATTATTATTATCATTATCATTATTATTGTTATTATTATTATCATATCATTATTAATATTATTAATACCATTCTTATTATTATTGTTGTTATTAATAGTATTAGTATCATTATTATTATTATCATTATTATTATCTTTATTGTTATCATCTTTATTATTACTATTACTATTGTTATTATTATCATTATCATTATTTTTATTATTACTATTATTATTACTATTTTTATTGTTACTATTGTTCTTCTTTTTATTATTATTATTATTATCATTATTACTATTATCATTATTAGTATTAGTATTAGTATTATCGTTATCGTTATCATTATTATTATTAATCATTATTACTATTATTATTATTGCTTTCATTATTATTATTATTATTGTTTTTATCATTATTACATGTTTTGCAGGCGGGGGCTAGAATTGTACCACCGGAATTCCAGTGGTTCGTAAAAGGCAACAAAAGGGACGGAGCGAGGGATCTGGGAAGCTCCTCCTTTTTATACTCTCCAACGAAAAGACAAAAAGCAGAGGAGGAGTAGTGTCTCCCTGATCCCTGGCGTGCCTTTCTTGGCTACCTCCCTTAAAGGGGATAACAGCCTGGTATATAGATAGATAGATTATTTTTTTTATTACTTATTATTGTTATCTTTATTATTGTTATTACTATTTTATGATTATTACTATTATTATCATTATTATCATTGTTATTATTATTATTATCATTGTTATTATTATTATTATTATTATTATTATTATCATTATTATCATTATTATTTTTATGATCACTATACACTGTATCAATGATATTATTATTGTTGTTCGTGTTGCTGCTGCTGAAGATTTTGTCTCTTGTTTTGAAACATTATTGTTCCCATGTACGCATTGCGTCGCATGAGGAGAATGGTTAACGTTCGTAGCTGCTACACCAACCTCTGTTGGTATAGTGGTGGCCAAGACAGGCAGATAACACTCAGCACAGTTCATCCATCTACTCACCCTGATACGACTGATCAGGAAAATAATATGTAGGGCTTAGGATCACGCCTTGATGTAGAACAGTAGCATCCATTGTTATGCCTACCATATTACAAAAGCTTATAATAAATTATAAGATCAAAATACATTGAGATAAACCATCATCAGTGAATAAACAACACCTGCAGCACAGAGCATGACCAACACAAATTCTTACCTTGTCTCGGGCACCAGCAATGTTTCTGGTGGTGAGGAAGACACCAAAAATAGTGGCGCGTCGGGTGAATGCTGACGGGTTGAGGAAACGCCTTTCTTCGTAGATGTGCCTCTCCCAGCCTGCCCGGCGATGCCAGACTTCATGACTGGCGCCCGCACGCACGAGAGAAAGAGAGAGAGAGAGAGAGAGAGAGAGAGAGAGAGAGTGAGAGAGTGAGAGAGTGAGAGAGTGAGAGAGTGAGAGAGAATGTTCACAGCTAAATTATGCCAGCTTGACTGGAATGTTTTTTCATACATTGAAATCACAGCAATAAAACAATACTATTGTGGTCTCCAGATCTACTGATGGCATGTTGCATTAGGTGGTAAGATGACATTCCCTTAAAGATAAATCAAAGTTATAACACCTAGAAACTATTAAGCAT
>JAPQNM010000046.1:1685290-1690290 GCA_029783475.1 Metacarcinus magister
GTAGTTCTTATTAAGGTAAATGTTGCAATAACTGTGTTCTAAATGCAATATGAAGGAATATAGCAATAAAATGAGGTATTTTGTTAAAGTATTTTATATGCCTTTTACCTATGTACTACATCAAGTTCTAACTGGCTAGTTCACGTAGACATGGCAGCGTTGGACCCATGGGAATACTGATTCGGCCTCACCAGAAATCTATGTTAAGATTTGTAGGACTATAGTTCATAGAGACCAAACAGGAGGTGGAAAAATTAATCCGAATATGGCAGATAATGGTTCAGTGGAGAGATGTACGGAGAAGATTAAAGAAGATGCCTCTATTCAGCAATATAATTGGTATGGTTGTATAATAATGATGACAAGAGATCAAGAGTACGTAGCTGTCATCCATCACAATATGATCCAATGTTCCTTGTATCCAATGCTCAGCTCACCTCAAATTACCTCAGTGAAATATGTGTGTGTGTGTGTGTGTGTGTGTGTGTGTGTGTGTGTGTGTGGGTGTGGGTGTGGGTGTGGGTGTGGGTGTGTGTGTGGGGGGGGGGTGGATGGGTGGGGGGGGGGTGAGTGTGAGTGTGAGTGTGAGTGTGAGTGTAAGTGTGTGTGTGTGTGTGGTCTAGCGCTCGGGTGAGCGAGCCTAGGCTCCCAGGTTCGAATCCCCGATATTCGCTGACCACTTTTCATTCTTTGATATCACCGCCGATTGGCCAAAGACTACCCAAATTGCTGCCATACTGTCCTCAGACGGGACTTACAACGTTATATCCATCTGAGGCTGTAGCAGCGATTAGCCTCGCACGTTCTCAACATATTCAAGAGAGAACGTAAACATTTGAGGCGTCACTATAAAAATCTGATAACCTACGTCAAATAACAGGCGAGGCAAGTCCATCTGTGCCTTCATAAGCCTACTGGCGCCAACGGTTAATGATATAGAAGAAGAAAAAAAAAAGTGAGTGTGTGTGTGTGTGTGTGTGTGTGTGTGTGTGTGTGTGTGTGTGTGTGTGTGTGTGTGTGTGTGTGTGTGTGTCTACATGAATGGTGGTGGATGAAGCTACTCCTTAAGGTATAAGCGATATCTAATAATCTTTATGGTGTGACATTTGGATACATCAAAATAAAAAATTACACAAAAACACAAACAAAAATATTATAATAACATTAAGAGAAATTCAATTGCACTACCATGTCAACAAAGTGTCGGTGTGTGGGCCATGGGGAGGGGAGAAAAGTACGTAACAGACTAGCTAAGTTAAAATATCATTACAGGAAAGATAAATAGCTCACTTCCTCATTACCTTTATGCAATGATAAGCCAAGACCACGAACGTAGAATTAATTAATATAAGAGAGAGAGAGAGAGAGAGAGAGAGAGAGAGAGAGAGAGAGAGAGAGAGAGAGAGAGAGAGAGAGAGAGAGAGAGAGAGAGAGAGAGAGAGAGAGAGATGAGAAGAGTGTCACGCAAGAGCTATAGGGTCATAGAGGTGATCGAAGAAGAAAAGAACGAGGGAAGGAAGGAAGAACGGGAAGCAAGATATTTGTATGCAGTTGAAGGCAATCAAGAGTTAAAACATTAAGATAATTACCTTTTCATGCCAGTCTATAAAGGAAGAAAATGTAAATATTAGAAATCAGTTCAATCTTCGCCTGCTGGAAGAGATTGAAGAAAGGAAACTGGAGGAAAACAGATGAAAGTAGTGGTCTGTTCCATTGTGTTGTGAGATAGAAAATTATAAGGAAGAAAAAGAAGAAGAAAAAGAAGAGAGAAAAAAAGAGGAGGAGGAGGAGAGAAAGATATAAAAAAGAAAAAAACAGAACAGAATGATGAGGAGGACAAAGACGAGGAAAATTATCAGATTAGATCAGTAATAGGAAACTTACGAGTACGTTTAGTTGAAACGGTTGGTGGTGCAGTGTGTGTGTGTGTGTATGTGTGTGTGTGTGTGTGTGTGTGTGTGTGTGTGTGTGTGTGTGTGTGTGTGTGTGTGTGTGTGTGTGTGTGTGTGTGTGTGTGTGTGTGTGTGTTCAGCTCAATAGCCTCACTCCCTTGGTCGAACAGAAAATCTATACGCTTCACGTTCGATAACTTTACCCGATAATGGTCTGTAAATTGAATCACTGAGATGAGAGAGAGAGAGAGAGAGAGAGAGAGAGAGAGAGAGAGAGAGAGAGAGAGAGAGAGAGAGAGAGAGAGAGAGAGAGAGAGAGAGAGAGAGAGAGAGAGAGAAAAGAGAAAGAGAGAAAAAAAAATGAAAGAAAAAAAGAGAAAAAAAAATTACATAAATTTACATAGAAAATCAGACCGCACAAAACCCTAGGGTCAAACTTGATGGTCTGTCCCAAACCTGAAATAAATGCTATATAATCCAAACATGATCACAATTTAACTAGGTCAGAAACAACATAGTCTAACAGCCAAAACCTTGATGCAGGAGATGGTAGTCGAGAACTGTACCACGGAAGGCTTATTCCACTCTCTAACGACGTCACTGGTAAAGAAGAATTTAATGCAGTCAAATTGTGTTTCTATACATCTTAGTTTTATTCATTTATTCCTCGTTCGTGATAATTCATCAACTGAAAACAGCTTATTTGCGGCAACATTTGTAAACCTTTTAAGTATATCAAGTCACTCAATAAGGTTTCTTATGAGGCGAAGTTTCTCGAGAGAGAACATATTGAGTTATACCAGTCTCACTTCATTATTTATTACATAAGGATGGGATCATTTTCACAGCCATACGCTGGACATTTTCTAATTTTGCTATGTTCATTGCAAGGTGAGGCGACCAAAACTGCACTGCATACCCCAAGTGGGATCTGACTAAACTGATTTATAGAGATAAAATCATATTAATATTCTTGAACGAAAATATTCTGTTTATAAAGCCTAGCATTTTATTAGCTTTACCAGCAACGTCTTTACAGTCTTTTGGGGAGAATTTTAGAATCGACGCACAAAGATCGTTGACACAATGTACGCTTTCAAGTTTCATCCTGTTCACTCGTATTCATATTTTTGGTTTCTTGTTCCCACTTGAAGAATATGACATTTGTTGACGTTAAAAGGCATTTCCAGCTATCAGACCATTTCTGAGGGTTTGTGCAAGTCTTCCTACAGCCTTTGTCTGTAGTTGACAGAGATAATCAAATTTCCGATTTTCGTATCATATATGAATTTTGTGATGAAATAAATTCCAACATAGATGTCATTTATGTATATTATGAATAGTATAGGTCCGAGAATTGATTCCTGTGGTACATCACTATTGACTGGTACCCAATTCGAGGCAGATCCATTGATAACGACTCTGTTTTCTGTTGTTCAGCCATTTTTCAATCAAATTGTAAAGTTGCTTGATTTTGAACATTAACTTATTATAAGGAACTTTATCAAAGGTCTTTAGGTCAAGAACACAATTCATAACTATCTGGTGATATCGTGGACAGAAAAGTTGTCACTATAGAATGTTAATAGATTAGATAAACATGTTTTTTCATATTTGCAAGTCCCTCATCAGAGAATATCATTCAATACTACCAACAATTTGTCTCTAATTATGTTTTCGAGTATTTTACAACTCCAAATGTCAAGGTAATGGGCTTGTAATTCCCAGAAATATTTGTGTCGCCTTTCTTAAAGATTATGGTGACATTCGTTGACTTCCAATCAACTGCGACTAACCCTTGTTGTAGAGATTTATTGATTAGAGATGCAAGGGTGGTAGTTATTTCATTATTTGTTTTTTTAAGAATTTTGGAATATATATCGTGTGGCCCAAGGCTTTGATTTGTTTTCATACAATTAATTGCGTTTAGTACGTCTTTGGTATTTATTTCAAGATTTAGCAGTATATGCTTGGAGGTTATCACATTATCATGGACGCAATTTTATTCGACAAGCAAATAACGATTTTCATTATTAGCCTATTATTAACACGAGTGGTTCGGTCGCGGCATTCTGTCTCACTACTACTGAGGCATTGCTAGCTCTATTATAGTCTTAATTAATGTCATTAGTGTTAATGTTATTACCAACCGATGTGGTATTGAAGACTGAAGTGAAGTATTTATTCAATATTTTCGCCATACTTTGATGATCTGTCACAAGACTGTCATCGTCGTCCGTTAATGGCCCAATACTATTTGTAATATGCTTCTTGTTAATGTATCTATAGAAAATTTGGTATTATATTAGCTTTCTGTTGCAATATTTTATTCATATTGCTGTGTTTGCTTGCTAAATCATGTTCCTAACTCGTCGTCTAGATTCGTTATGTAATCCGATGTTCTCAGATGAATGTTGCATTTTCATAAGTTTATTTATGATTTAATTATTAAACCAGGGATGACTTTTTTGTTTTTGGATCTGTAGTCTGAAATTACCTTGCTGTGTTTGTAAGACCACTTTATCTCAACCTGTGTTGTATCTGGTAACTACAAATGTGATTCTGCTCGTTTGAGATATTCATAATTGCATCCTCTAAAATTTGGCACCAAAGTCTTGTTTCTGAGTACATTAATCACTATATTGATATCGACTCGTACTAGTTTATTATCATAAAAACCAAGATGTTCGCAAACTGCAACGTTATTGATGAGGTGATCCTGACTGACAATGATGAGAGAAAACTTTACCGTTCGAGCTTTTTCATGTCCATTTCTTGCTTGCCTTATGATCGAAGAATGTGCTTATTATCATTATATTATTCCTCTCAGCAAACCTACAAGCATGTCACCTCTATCAATTCGAGTATCTATTCCGGAGTTTCCTTGTGTTGTCATTTGTACATCCTTTATCTCGACCTTTGCATTAAAGTCACCGATTGTGAAAGATTTCATAGTTTTGTACAATTCCATAGCTGACTCTACATCTTTGTAAAATCTGTCTCCATCCTCGTCATCGTAGACTGATGTTGGTTCGTGAACCTGTATGATCTTAATTTTATATCTGTTGTTTGATTTCATTATTGATCCTGCACCTCGTTCATTTTAAC
>JAPQNM010000046.1:1692790-1705290 GCA_029783475.1 Metacarcinus magister
TATTTCCTCCTGATATGAAGAAGGATCTAGCAAACCATGTCAAATTACTGCCAGATATGTTCCATGGATTGTCAGTAGAAAGGTGTTGTTTATTAGCTTATGAGTTTGTCTTTTGTTGTTTCATCATTTTCATAACTTAAAAAAAAATAACCAAGCATGGAACAACTTGCTCCATGGGGTGGCTCAACTTACCCCATGTATGGGGTAAGTTGAGCCATTTGAGATATTATTTTTGAGTGACCGGCATGACATTAGGAAAGGAGAAATAAAGCTGAAAGTGGCCTCAAGTATGCTTGAAAGATGGGATTTTCAGATGACATTTTAATTTGTATTCATTACGCTTGTGTTTTAGAGATAACTTGCTAAAAGCGAACAATGGCTCATCTTATCCCGCTCTCCCCTAATAATACTAATAACGATAATAACAATAACAATAGTAGTAGTAATAATAATAGTAAAACAATAATAATAACTAATGATAATGATAATTTTGTATAATAATGATAAAAATAATTTACATGAGAAGGATAAATAAGATCCATATAGAAACATGTCATTCCCATCATGTCCCTTTCAAATTAAATTCAGTCTTCATAATTACCAGTCACAAAGTCAAGAATCTCATAAGCATTAATCAAACTGTTGAAGAAGAATTTCTTGCGAGGTATTAGAGTACTTACAGGAACCATGAGGCGGAGAGAAGACGAAGCTTTATTCAGCACGACATGAGTAGCGTCGGGCAGCACCTCCTGATCGAAGAGCTGCGAGGTGCTGACTGACAGGTTATTTCAGCTGGCCGGAAGGACGGGGGCAGCCGCAGTGTTGCTCGTCTGCGTGATGAGGACCGCGCCTGAAATATTTTCCGTGTTGAGAATATTGAGATGCAGCTGCTAATGGAGTATATGAAAACTAGAACGGAGAGTCGATGTTGTCACATTTAAAAGTGGGTGTGGGATGAAGTCAGATTAGATGAGGCGTTTGGTGCAAATTTATGTTCTATATGACACGATCTCTTCTACTTTCTCAACACGAGGTTGCCATTTTGATATAACTTTTTTTTTGTGTCAACACCTCCAATGATGCTTTACTTAACCTGCACTGGATATCATGAACCTTGATTGAAGTGGGGACAGGAGTGAGGTTCATGTGCAGTGTCATCATGACTGAGTAATTCACCGAGTTTCTATGTCAAAGATATATGTTACAGCACGATTTACCAAAGAAAACATACATAAGCTACGTGAAAAACGCATTTTTCAACCTGTCATTGTAGTCTTTCATTTAGAAATAAGTAACGTGAGCTTTACAATGTTTTCAAAACAAGTAGATGTGTAGATTTTTCTTTTTTTATGCTATTGGAGAACCGGCCAAGGGAATAAAAAAGGTATAAAAAAAAAGTTCACTTAGTTTGCCGGTTCCCAAAAGAAAATAGAGTAATCAAAACAGGTATGCCAAATTAAGGTTGCAGGTGTCTTGATACTCCTTTCTTAAATGAGTTCAGTTCGTAGGATACATGAGAATACATGAGCAGAACAGACACCAGAAGACCTATTGATCTATAACTAGGGTATCTGCTGGGCTACATACTACTACAGGTACATTAAGAGTTGGAGAACAGGATAGAAAAGAATAAGGCTCTCGCATCACCCTCCTCTCCCTCCGGCAACGTGCCGGCAGGAAAAACAGATAGAAGGAAACACTAAGTGCCTTGTAGAAAACATGGACATGGAAATTTTATAGTTAAGAATTAAATTAGAGGATACTATACTACACTAAACTAGTATAGACTATCACTAATGCTGGTACATCCTGGGTGGGGAATAACTTTGATAACAGTAACAAATGCTACCACTACACTTTTCATCTGAAAAATAAGGACACAAGGTTAATTTCATAGACAGAAATTTCATAGACGCTCATGTAGCTTACTCTTTAAATCAGCGGTTAAATTACTTATGTAATGTGATAGCCAGTTAACGGTTGAAGCCTGTATGCTCATATATAAAGGGAACTAGTGAAATTGACATCTCATAGTTTCCTTCGCCTCGGTTATTCGCGGTATTTATGTTTCTGTCGCAGTGTCCTATGATGGTCTAGAAAGTAAACCTGTTTCTCAGAAATGTTTATTTAATCTGGATTTGAAACTATCTATAGTTTTAGAACTAACTACTGATGCTGGGAGTCTGTTTCCAATGGTCAACAACTCAAATATTGAAGTGTGACTTACGAGCAATTGTGTTATATCATTGTACGGATGGTGGCCCTAATATGCTTGGTTCACGTTCAGGAGGCTCTTCAGAGGCTCTCGCTTCAAAGACACTTCCGAAGAACCTTCATGCAGACTTGGTTGCCATCATAAACATCGTGAACTACGTGAAAGGATCAGTCCTCAACACTCGCCTCTTCCACGAACTCTGCAAGGATATGGACGCCGAACACACTGCTCTTTTATTTCATACACAAGTTCGATGGGTGTCGAAAGGAAATATGCTTGTTTTCTTCTACCGCCTCTGACATTGAGGCACTGATCAGCAACAAACAATGTCAGCCAACCCACTGAGTGTTGTTGTTGTTGTTGTTGTTGTTGAGGGGATAGAAAAGTGGAGGTGAAAATAAGAGTGATAAGAGGAAGAGTAAAGGTTGGGTGAAGAATGAAAGAAAGTAGAAGAGATAAAGGTGACGGGCTGACCGTCTTGCTTTTCATATCTTGATTTTCCTTTAATTAGTGACTGATAAATTTTGTTTTGTAGGTATATGTGTATATGTCAAGATGAAGAGTGCGTTCGGGTGTTTGGTTGTAACGTTTGATGTTTATTGCCACTGAGTGACTAAGTCACAACTAAAGAAAGGAACTTTAAATCTATTAACTAACTAATTGTTTATTATGTTATGTGTATTATCAAGTAAATAAATTTTCTATTTTGAGAGTTTTTACCTTTCCTTGTCACTCTATGAAGGGGAAATCCGAACACATGAACTGGCTGAAGGGGGAAAAGACAGAACAAAGGTTGGAACCACTGAATTAGATGAATTTATCCATAAAAATTTTTTCCCTTTCTTCCTTTCCTTCCTTCTTCCTTTCCTTCCTTTCTTCCCTTTCTCTCTCTCTTCCTTCCTTTCTTTCTTCCTTCCTTCCTTCCTTCCTTCCTTCCTTCTTTCCTTCCATCCTTCCTTCCTTCCTTCCTTCCTTCCTTTTCTTTCCTTTCCTTTCCTCCATTTCTTTCTCCACAATACCATGAAAGAATAATAATAATAATAATCATAAAAATAACAAAAATTTTTTTTTAAATAGATTAGTAATTTAATCATCTTTAATTGTACAGCATAATACCTTCTTCTTTTTAATTACTGTAATATAATTAGGCCACGACCAATTTCACTCTATTAATTAATGTTCAAAATTTTATGTCATTAGCTTTTGGACTATACAATTAACAATGATTAATTAACTCAAGGTATATATTATTTATTTATTTATCTATTTATTGTTTTCATTTTTATTTATTTTTATTATTATTATTATTATTAGTTTTGTGCAAATATTCATCTTAGTTGATCCTGTATTCTGTTAATTAACATACATGAGAGAGGTTGGAGGTGAGGTGGAGGTTGGAGTTGAGGTAGAGGTTGTGGTGGTGGTTGAGGACTAGAATTATTAGATTAGAGTTGAATACTACCTCAATATTCTCGTCATCTCGGTTTTGCAAGTTGGAGTATTAGCATATATATAAAACCATGACTTGTGTCAAGGACAACCTAAGTAAGGTAAGCAATCACGAGGACCACCTCGAGGACCAGCTTGAGGACCAGCACGTTGAGTCTGTGCTGGTCAGGGCAGGCAACACTCTCAAGAGGAAGCTGCCTTGCCCTGCCGAGGACACGGAGGCGAGCACCGCGGCCAAGACTCGAAGGTACTCTGCAGGTGACGCTGTGACGTGTGTCACCGTGTCTTCAAGTGTCACCAAGAGGCGAGCGGTGAGTGAATGTGGGTTCGAACCCCGCACCAAGAAGCAGCGAGGGGGGACGCGCCCCCTCAACACCCCCCGCACCACCAAGTGGACGTGCCCGCTGCCCTCACCCTCCACGGCTGAGTCCTTGTCCTTGCCTAAGAGTAATGGTGTGACGGAGACCAGTGTTAACTCCTTCTCCTTGCCTAAGAGTAAGAATAAGAGTGTGAAGGGGACCAGTGACAGTGAGAGTGACAGTGACAGTGACTTTGGCAGTGAGTCCCCGGATGATGTGGAGGCAGCCCTGCATGCGTTGGGTGTGCGTGTGTTAACCCGGCAGGAGGTGCGTGCCATGACTGGTGTGCGTTGTGAGGTGCTTGGTGAAGGTGCGTTCGGGTCTTGCATCAAGACTCAACACCCCGACACTGGTGCGCCGCTGGTCATCAAGACCCTGTACCAAGGTGACCTGCGCGCTCTGCTGGAGGAGGCATCCAACCTGCACCATCTGCAGGTGGAGGGCGTGCAGCGGCTGGTGGGCGTGTGCGTGCAGGACGCTCAGATCGTGAGTCACTTTGCAGGCGAGGCCTTGGACCAATACTTCCATGGGCGCCAAGTACCGCTGCATGACGCCGCAGCGGTGTTCGTGCAGGTCTGTCGTGCCCTGCGGCGTGTGGTGGCCCGCGGCTACGTCCACGCCGACCTGCACGAAGGCAACGTGTGTGTGTTGCAGGGCAGCAGGGCCCCCATAGCCACCCTCATTGACCTTGGCCTGGCGTGCTCTTTGGGTCCACGTACACACAAGGACGAAGACGTGCACAGCCTCGCTCAGATGATGGACTCCTTGCTGGAGCCAGACAGGACGTGCCAACACCACCCTCTGGTGGGTGACCTCATCACCTGGATCGACACCGCCGCCAAGTACAAGCCTGACTGTAAGTCTCAACCTCACCAGAGTCTGGAAGCACTCGAACACGTTCTCACCGCCATTTTGGAGCACACAGAACACCTGGTGTTGTACACCAAGCGAGGCCACGACCATACACCACACAACAAGAACAGCGTGTGTTCAATGTTCACTGTTGTACTCGAGGACAAGTGAGTCTGGCAGCGAGGCCACACTCAACGTGTATCTACTGAAATATGTACTTTAGTCAAACCAGCCTAACTAAAATTAAGAAAATAATAATATAAATATATTCTTAAAGTATAAAAATGTATAAAAAAGTTATGTTTTTATAATAAAGTATTATTGTTATTATTATCATTATTATTACTATCATCATTATCATTATCATCATTATTATCATCATTACCATTAGTATAAGCAACGTGAAGAAGAAGCACATCAAGAAAAAGAAATAAATTATTGTCATGCTGATTGCTCTTCTGAACTTGCTAACTGCATGCCTCCCCCCCTCCCTCGGCCTCGCTGCACAAGGCTTTCTACTTCGTCTCATCCCTATTCTGTCCATTTTTCTAATGCAAGAGTTAACCAGTATCTTCACTCTTTCATCCCTTACACTGGTGAACTCTGGAACTCTCTTCCTTTGTCTGTTTTTTCCACCTCCCTATGACTTAAGACACCTCTAATGTTAACTGGACCTCCACCCTTATTTTCTCCTACTGACTTCTTTTAATATATTTTTGTTTCAATGTAAATTTTTTTTTCAAATTAAAAAAGAAGAGAGAGAGAGAGAGAGAGAGAGAGAGAGAGAGAGAGAGAGAGAGAGAGAGAGAGAGAGAGAGAGAGAGAGAGAGAGAGAGAGAGAGAGAGAAAGAGAGAGAGAGAGAGAGAGAGAGAGAGAGAGAGAGAGAGAGAGAGAGAGAGAGAGAGAGAGAGAGGGAAGGAGGGAAGGGGATAAGGAGAGAAGGATAAAACAAGCAAACGATAGAAGGATGGTAATAGCAAAGAAGGGAAGGAAGAAAGGAAGGAAGGAAGGCGGTAATGAAAGAAAGGAGGTAAAAGGAAAGGGCAAAGAATGAACGATAAATGGAAGAAGAAGAGGAGGAACATAAGAACATAAGAACATAAGAAATGAGGAGACTGCAAGAGGCCAGTTAATGACCTACACGAGGCAGCTCCTTGCCCCCCCACCCTTGGAATAATCCAATATTTAGCCATCCCACCTGTCATTCCTATCCATACTCTGATCCAACCGTCTTTTAAAGCTATCTATTGACTCAGCACTTACTACGTGTCTACCCAGCCTATTCCAATCGTTCACCACTCTGTTAGTGAACCAATATCTACCTATGTCTGTCCTGAATCTAAGTTTTTCTAGCTTGTACCCATTTCCACGTGTTCTATCCTGACTACTAAATTCTAAAACCTGATCAATGTTACCCTTATTAATTCCTTTTACCCATTTGAAAACCTCAATCAAATCCCCTCTTGCCCTCCTTCTCTCTAGGGAGTGGAGATTAAGACGTTTTAACCTATCTTTGTAGGGTAAATTTCTCAGCCCCTGAATCATCTTGGTCATTCTTCTCTGGACTGCCTCCAAGGAGCCTATATCTTTCCTATAATAAGGGGACCAAAACTGAGCTGCATAATCTAAGTGGGGTCTTACTAGCGCTAAATACAACCTCAGAATGACCTCAGAACTCCTATTTGTCACACACCTACTAATAAATCCCATTATCTTGTTGGCTCTATTTCTAGCTATAATACACTGTTCCCTGGGGCGCAAGTCACTGCTTATTTGAACTCCTAAGTCCCTCACACTATATGACTTTCCTAAGGTATTGTCATTTAATGTGTAGTCTACAGACCTATTACCTTTACCTACACTCATAATGCTACACTTGTTAACATTAAAGAAGAGGAAGAAAATAGAGGAAGAGGAAAACAAGAGGAAAAAAAAGAAAGAGAGAAAGAGAAATTTCAAGTAAAATCACTCCAAATTAACACACACACACACACACACACACACACACACACACACACACACACACATTTATATATTTTTAAAAACATAATATCATAATTGCAAGTTAGCCTTGAAACGTTTGGTTTTCTGTCATTCGATGTAAACAAGACTGGCCCGAGTCAGTATTCAGTAAACACGTGCAAGACTCGCGCCGGGTATTTTGAGCAGTCATAAACATTATTATTTTACGCCGAAATAATGATGATTTATGCTGAACTAAGCAGATTTTAGTAGCATCAACTGTAATTGTTGACATAACTGTGATATTATTGAATGAAACTCTTAAAACAATGGAACGCCAATCTCCAGAAGTAAAAGGAATGGTATGTATGAAAGAATATGTGTATGCAGTTAGGTTTTAGTATTTTCAAATTGGGCAATGTTAATATTTGTATTTAAGACCACTCTAGGTAAAATTAATGGTATTTATTTAGTGTAAAGATTCGTAAGACGACCCATTCGATATCTCCTTACTATTTTAATGCACTGCAAATTCAACCTCAGATACCTGTTCAGATCACCTCAAACAGTTATGCCGCTGAATTACAGAAAAACTACTTTTTTTATTTTTATTAAGTTACGTTAAGTTTAGTTAGGTTTGAACAAGTTTCTGTTATTTGTCAATATAAGTTACGGTATGGTTTATTTATGTTATGTTAATTTATAAGCTATCAATTGTTTTCTATAACTAAAAGTAGGGGTGTTGTGCGAGGTGCAGACGCCATTTTCTTTCGTAGCTGTTTGAGGTGATCTGAACAAGTATCCGAGGTTGAATTTGCAGTGCATTATAAAGGTAAGGAGATATCGAATGGGTCGTCTTGCGAATTTTTACCATATCAGTGACGTTCTCCATTTTCGGACGAAATTTCCAGATAGATTGTGGTGTTTTAAATGGAATCTGATATTTGTTTTCTTGGAAACCCTAGTTTTTTTTTACAACCCCTACACCCAACCTTGAAAAAGTAGTAATTTGCAAACATATCATGCGGCAGATTATTACAATACACATCAAAATATATTGAAAAGCTATTGTATCACCCCAGTAATAACAAAGTAACGATATGGAAGACTGGGAAGCAGTGGTAAAATTTTGGATAGTACCCCCCACCGTCCCTTCACCAATCCCCCTCCGGCCTGCCTATACTCAATTTTTGTTTATCAAATACAACCTAACCTAACATGATCTTTCAAACCCTAGCCAACCTAACATACAATGAAAGGGTCTCATACCCAGCACGGGTATATATACTGTATTTTTTTTTTCTTTTTTTTTTTCATAAGAATCTTTACCACATCCTATGTTTGCTTTTTTCATGATTACATTTTGTTCTATCAGCTATTTCATCAATAGTGTTTCACACATCACATGCATATTGCTTCTACAAGTTATATGTAATGCTATAGATATTATGTTAATGTGTTAAGTCATTCAATGCCTAGGTCAACAACAACTCAAAGGTCTCACTTATTACTATATTAGTTTAGTTTTACTCCCGGATTTTCGGATTTTCGTCTCATCAACTCTCCTCCTCTAACTGACTGTCTTGATTCTTTAAGTCACCGTCGCAATGTTGTATCTTTATCTCTTTTCTACCGATATTTTCATGCTGACTGCTCTTCTGAACTTGCTAACTGCATGCCTCCCCTCCTCTCGCGGCATCGCTACACAAGACTTTTTACTTCTCATCCCTATTCTGTCCATCTTTCTAATGCAAGAGTTAACCAGTATCTTCACTCTTTCATCCCTTACACTGGTAAACTCTGGAACTCTCTTCCTTTGTCTCTTTTTCCACCTGCCTATGACTTAAACTATTTCAAAAAAGGAGTGTCAAGACACCTCTAATGTTAACTGGACCTCCACCCCTTGCTTCTATTTTGCTTCTATTTTGCTTCTATTTCTCCTATTGTCCTCTTTACAGGGTCTGGCGACAAGCGGGATTTTTTAATACGTATTTTTTGTTTTCCCTTAGCCAGTACTCTTTTAATGTAAAAAGAAAGGAAAAAAAAAAGTTTGGTCCAAGTACAGGCGACTATACTAAGTCCAAGTCCAAGCACCTGGATATTTTTCAAGTAGTACAAGTACAGTCCCTTTGCTATGTTCTTAAGTCCATGTCCAAGTACATGTCATTGTACTTAAGTACAAGTACTTTATGTGATAAAAAAAATTCCTGTCACAGATTCGTAAAGCATGAAAGTTAGTAGTTTTTGTATATACACATTAATAAGTACACTGTTAAAAAGTGGGATTCAATATAGGAAATAAACGCGTACTGGCCCTGTCTAGACGGTGTCTACTGTAGCATGTTACCAATTGAGAAAATACTACATAATTATGCTCCTTTACCCTATATTACACTACAATATCATAACACTCAATGTACGTGTTTATCCAACAGTATCATCACAAAGTTCACTAGAATCTATATGCAGTATTTAACTTTTGATTATATACAACATACTCGTTTGTACTTGAATGTACTTGGTATTTTTTGAGTACTTTGGGTCTAAGTACAAGTACAAGTAATATTGAATTTTTAAACTCCAAGTACAAAGACAAGTACAAGTACATGAAAATCTGTACCTAAGTCCACTGAAGCCTTTGACTCAGTGGAAACCTCAGCAGTTATGAAAGCACTCAGGAGACAGGGGTTAGAGGAAATATATGTGCAGATACTATAAGACATCTATAAGGAAAACAATGCCACTACAAAGGTACATAATGTCAGCAATAAAATACCAATACAGGAAGGGGTCAGACAAGGTGACACTATTTCTCTTAAACTGTTCATGGCGGTTTTAAAGAAACTTTTTAAGAACTTTGATTGAGAAGAGGAAGGAATTCAGATAAATGGAGAATATCAAAATAATCTTAGATATGCCGATATTGTTTCAATGAATAAATCGACTGATGAACTACAATATATGATTTTGCAGTTGTATGGAGCTAGCCAAAAAGTGCGTTTAAAAATTAATGAAGAAAGCTAAGATGATGTTCAAAAATTACATACTAGATCATAGAATTTTCATTATATGACAAAGTAATAGAATGTGTCCAAGACTACATTTACTTAGGACAGAAAATTGGTCCATGTCCTGATCATGAAAAATAAATCAGAAGTATAATGGATCAGAAACCGGAACTTTTACAAAAGTCCCGGTTTCTGATCCATATGTTAGAACTGATACAATGTACTGATTATATAACTTTCTCTTCAGCAATGGTGGAAGTTTACTTTTCATAACACTGTGTTTACCAAAGCACTACATCCCATTATACTTTTGATTTATTTTTCATAATCAGGACATGGACTAATTTTCTATCCTAAGTAAATGTAGTCTTGGACACATTCTATTACTTTGTCATATATTCAAAAATTCCTAGAACGAAAACTTCAAATTGCCCAAAGGGGAATGGATAGAATAATGATTGGCACTACATGGAGAGATAAGAAGAGAGCATCATGGATTAGAGAGCAGACTAAAATTGAAGACATCTTGAACACAATTAAGAAAAGAAAATGGACATGGGCAGGACACCTCATTAGATCAATAAATAATAGATGGACTGTTAGAGTAACAATGGCAATCCATGGATGGTAAAAGAAGGCAGGGAAGACAGAGAACTAGATGGAGGAATGAGATAGGAAGTTTTGTTATAGTAACCTGGAATAGACAGGCAGCTGATAGAGATGAGTGGGAAAGGTTGGGGAAGGCCTTTGTCTTGCATTGGACTCATAGAGGCTGATGATGATGTATGTACATATATATATATATATATATATATATATATATATATATATATATATATATTTATTTATTTATTTATATATATATATATATATATATATATATATATTTATATATATATTTATATATATATATATATATATATATATATATATATATATATATATATATATATATATATATATACAGCCCCATCAACCATTTACACCTGTTATCTTCATTTCCTTTTCTACATCCAGATGCACCTTGAACACTCAGATGGATTTCAATCAAGTCTAACACATCCACTCATCCCTTTCAGACAAGTCTCAACAACCTTTTTTTCTCTTTCTTTCACCTTTCAAACTATTTGCCTTGAAAAATACAGTCCTAATTTGAGGATTGTCACTTTTGGCACCAAAATTAAATTTTTAGATAAAGAAAGTTCAAGCTATATTTCAGTGTGCCAAGACCCACTATGTATGTAAGATGCTGAACTTTTATTTGAGTGTTGCATTGGTAAGATTTTTATTTACAAAATGTGTCCTTATTCCTTCTAATACAAGTCTTTATTTCTTTTACAGCCTCAACAGAAAAATAATTACAAGCTGTGAATATCATTCCTTCAAATATGTTAACCTTAGCCAACAATCAGAGTTGCTCAAAATCATTATTAAGACATATCCTCCGACATTCCTTAGTATTGAGTAACCTCTCAGAACCATGTTGTTCAAGGCGTTACCATTCAAAAAGAAAAGAAAGACAGATTATTGTGTCACATCAACAAATTGAAGAAGGTCAATATAAAAAAGAGGAACTCCCCTTTGCCTTGCGGGGATTAACAGATCCTAGGATCCTCTACAGCTCTCATGTGAAAGGCAGTCAGATAATAGATAATCCTCTTATATTAAGCAGGATTGGAAAAGCAATACAGAATCGAGAAAAGATAGCAAGACAAGAACAAGCTATTCCTCTTATCATTGAGCAAAATATAGTCAGAACTGAAGAGGAAAAATACATTAAACCAGCTAGTGATGAAGAGAGAAAAGAATTTAAAGTTTTTTATCCATATTCACACACACAGCAGATTGACATTCCTGAGAGTTACTCAGTTGATTCAGATCCCATGGAATCAGAATCCATTAACACAGACTCTGACTTTCCAAAACCAAAAGTTGCTATTGAGGAAGAGATTGCCTTGAGGATGAAAGCATATGATGAAGGAGTACTTGAGGAAGTGGATGCACCAAAAGGAAACCTAATAGAAGATGAAAACGCCCATGATTTTCATAGTAACATCTTGTGTGAAGATGGCGCTGCTGACCTTCAACTAATGAAGGAACAGCAAGGGTCAGCAGATCCCAATTATCCTGTCAGTGATGTACCATGTGGTGGGTGTGGAGCGCCTCTCCACTGCCAACAACCATCTCTAATGGGTAGGTATCCAACATAGTTATAAACAGGATTACTTAATTAAAGGTCTCATTCAGACTACTTTCTAAAGGTTTTGATTTTGTTAAACTGCATAGTTCTTTGAATTATATTACGTTCAGTATTCATACCAATAAACAGCCCCAATGTTTCCAAATCCATTGCCGTTGTGGAGGGGCTTCGGAACCAGGGATTGAGAGATATTTTTGGCTAGATGCCAGAAGTCACGAGGAGAGTTAGAACTAGAAAGATTTTGACATTTCCTATTGATGAAGGAGTTTTTTGGCTTGTTGGAGAACAGATTTGGCGTGATTCCGGGCAAATATAAAGAGCCTGACTATCAGGAGATGGAAGGTTGGGGTACTGTTTGTGAGCCACTCCTGGGCACCATTTCCTGTCTGTGGTCGGCAGAGCTGCTGTAACACACTACAGTTGTGTATCCAAGGCAGAGACCATAGTCACACCG
>JAPQNM010000046.1:1707790-1757790 GCA_029783475.1 Metacarcinus magister
CACTTGCTGCTTCCGAGTAATGCTGACTGGTAGGGTTAAAAGAAAAAAAATAGGTATATAAATAAAGTAATTTATTTTGTTTGCATGTTTGCCAAGTTTTGCAACAAATGTGAATGTATTGTTGGAAATGGGTGAGACAAGAAGGTGGAAGGAGTGTTGATAGAGTGATGATGGATTATGTGGTCATGTTAAGAAATGTGATAGGAGGTTATTGGATGTGAGAGTATTGAGAGGGGAGAGTAGAGGTATTCCTGACCATTAGGAACTTCCAAGAAAATGTTTTGGAAGGAAGGGATGAGGGTATAGAAGGTAGCATCTGGGAGAGAGAGAGAGAGAGAACGTTAATGCAGAAGATGGTAGGATGTTGACTGAGAAGGATGTTGTAGATGAAAATAGAGGCTAAGATGTTGCATGTGGAAGGGAGTAAGGACTACATGTGCATAGAAAGTTGAATGTTTTAGGGATCACAAAGGAGGAGGAAGTGCAGGAGGCAGCAAGGGAGATGAAAGTAGGGAAAGCTGCAGGTTTGGATGGATGTGCAGTCATGTAAACAAGCTTTGGTAAAATATAGATGGCTACAAAATGTAACACAATGGCCACAAAAATGATGCACTTCCTAGTTTGAGAAGAATTAACAATGAAAAGAGAGTGGATTAGTTAGAGTTACTTCCATGGTTGCAAAAGAGGGATAGGAAATTTAATTGTAATATTCTAAACTGTGAATTGACTGCATGGAGAAGATCAGTGGATGAGATCTAATGAAAAAACAAAAAGATGTGAATATAAAATAAGAAAGACCAGACATTTAAATAATGTGAAGCTTCTCTAACAGAAATATTGATGCTTGGAATGGGCTGCAGGCAAAGGTAATATTAGCAAAGAACATCAATGGACTCGAGACTAGATGAAATAATAATAGTTATGTGGACAACACAACATGGACTTAGCTCAGATTATGTTTACTTCTTCTTTTTCTTCTTTTTCATCTTCATCTTCATCATCTTTTTTTGGCTGCTCCCATTAGGGTCAACACAGCGGATCACCTGTCTCCATCTCGTCTTATCATTTACATCTTCCTCTGTTACATGAACCACCAGCATATCCTCCCTCATTGTATCCATCAACCTCCTCCTTGGCCTCCCTCTTCTCATTCCACCTGGTGGCTCCATTCCTAGTATCCTTTTCTACATTCCTCCTCCTCTGCACATGCCCAAAACATCTCATTCTTGCCTCTCTCAATATCTCTGAACCATTTTACTTGTTCTGTATCTCTTATTCTTGTCCGTCCTCATCACTCACAACAAAAATTGCAGCTTCTTGATCTCTGCTACGTCCAACTGTGTCTCTGGTTTTTTTTGTCAGCATCACTGTCTCTAGGCCAGTATAGCTTGCCTCACTACCATCTTGTAGACTTTCTATTCGTTCTCATAGATACCCATCTATCACATATCACTTAGGCCACAAATTTAAGAAATAGAAATGATGGCTTTCTAATTACTGTCATTAATTAACAATTATTTTACTGTTATAAGTATTCATGTTCAATGAGGTTATTTTGGAACCAATTGATGGCCAATTATATGATTCCGCTATGTTCTACAAGAATGAGTGCTCAACCCCAGCTTCCTTTCCTGTATCATAGAATCTTAAGAGATTTCTTGAACACAAAAGTACTGGATGTTGAAGTAATAATTTTACCCATTTTGATACTCTTATTTCTTGCAGGGACTCGCAGGCCAGTGGTGGTTGTTGGAAACAAAGTAGATCTCCTCCCAGCTGACGGCAAGAACCACCTCCAGAGAGTGAAGAACTCCCTCGCTGCTGCTATAAATGAGACGCCTTTAGTCCAAGCCTCCATCAAACATCTGGCTTTGGTCTCTGCCCATACAGGATATGGAATTGAGAGTTTGATCACAAAAATTCAGAAATCCTGGAGCACTAAAGGTTTGGTGTCCTCTGAGGCATTATTTACATACATGAACTATGAGTAGCTGCCTCATCTTTAGATTATACTCATTTTTTTATCCTAGTTAATTTTATCATCTCATCTAACTTGATATTAAGCTTTGCAGGCTATCATATTTTCCATGGCTCTCTATTACTTTCATGATTTGGTTTATTAATTTCAGTAGTTGCCAAATTCAAGTGAAAACTATGCCTTCCACTGGTTCATGAACACACTCTTCATACAATTCTCTAGATTTTCATTCCTGTTTATGATTTTATTTATCAAGTTACTCACCATTCATAGCCTTCTCTTTCTTGTTCCTCTTAGCCAAATGAATTGTCTTTGTGGTATGTGTTTGTATGCCAACCTCAAAATGTGACTTTTTCCCTCCCTCCCTCGCTCCTTCCTTCCCTTCAACATAGCCCCATACAAATGCAGAGAAGTACACTCATTCCCTGACATTCATAGGGATCATGGAACATATGAAATCCACAAATTTTCAACTTCCCCCTTATTATGACCATAGTATTACATAAAGTATAAGCGAACTGCGATATATAACATTCAATTTATAAGGGTTGAAAGTTATGAATAAAATTGTTTTATTCTTTGTCCTGACTTATGAATACAGAACTTGCACATACATAAAAAAAGAAAACTGTCTCTAACTTTGAAAATGCATTAAACAGAAAAAAAATCTCAAACTATAATATTTGAAGTTGATCCTTTATTGCCCTCCCCTCCCCAACCACTCCATCAGCTGTCACCCGCATCGCTATCTGTGATCCACCAGTCCATCATCAATATTAAAAGTGTTTGAATTCACTTGCATTGTTTGCAAGCTTTATAGTCCATATTTAAGTACATTACTCCACACTGTGCCTCTGCAATGCAGTAGTTAGCACGTCTGACTATGAATCCGCTGACCTAAGTTCGATCCCGGATGAGAGCAGTCACCCAGCTGTTCATCCTCCCAAATGGGTTGGTCGATAAATGGGTACCTAGGGAAACCTGGGGGTCAGTAAACTGTAGAAACAGATGTCACAGTGGCCCTGTGTCCGGGGTAACAAATTAATTTCCATCACAGAGTCAAAGGCCGATGTGACAGGAGATGAGCGCCCGCAGCTAAGCGCAGCTACAGTGTATGCCCACACTTTACCTTTACTCTACACTGTCAATACTACCATCACCCCAGCATACCTTCACAATCATGCAGTTACTTCTTAATCTCTTCAAGTATTATACAGTGTGCAACATAAAGATTGGCTGCATCAGCTCATAGCCTAACATGATGCAACATCTCTTATAACAATATAAAGGATGACTGTTTATTTAGATTTTTATACAATTACGGTATCACATTACATGCTCTCTGCTGATGAAACATTGTCTACCACCCTTTATAGTGTGGATAGAGGGATTTCTCCCCACATCGTGAGTAGCACTGTGAATAGTGCTGCCCATTATAAACAAAGGTAAATTGGCTCCTAGGACAAACCACACTAAAATTTCAACATATTATTATGTTTAAATTTATTGTGCAACTTTATTTAGCAACTTAATCTGAGCAACTGGAGCAAGACATCTGTCAGTTTTGTGAGCTCAAGGTCAGTCAGTGTTCTCGTAAGACATGTGAAAGGAGTTGCCAGCTCACAAATACTTTTTAGACAACTGAGCTTTGCCTCTTATCTTGCTCTTTCTGTGGACTATAGAGAGGTATAGACCAGTGACCAGTCATGATATTGGTCCTTTTCGTCACTCCACAAGGTAGGACACTGTAAAAGACATCACAGAAAATATAGGCATTAAAGTCGGAATTGCCAGGCGCTGGGTGCATCGCATTTCAAACTCTGGTGGGAAAGATTTGGTGCACAAGAAGATACCCCCCCCGCAGGCCTCATAAAATCCACCCAATAACACAACATTATCAAGCATGATGTTGACAAGTGTGCCTGTACTTCCGGCAGACAGTTAAAGGAAACAAACCCTGAATTGTTGAGTGTCAAGTGTCAAGACATTGCAATGTTGAATGTAAGACGAACTCAATTTTAAACATTTTGTGGTGCAGCCCAAGCCTCTGTTAAAAGAGGTTTATAAAGATAACAGACTTCAGTTCTCCCACATGTACCTCCCTTGGGATATCGATAACTAGAAAGACTACTTAGGAATGATGAGGCAAATTTTACAGGTATCAGCAGGAGGAAAAAAACTAATGTATTGCCTCCCATGTAGCAATCCGTACATGCCAAAGCTCACCCAGAACTCTGCAAAATTCCCAGATTCCCAAATGCTGTGGGATTGTTTCTCATACCATGGTGTTGGGAATCTTGTTTCAATGAACCAAAATAATTATTTGGAACTACATTGTGACAATCTAGCCCTGTGGTGTGGTGAGGGATACAAGGATACTACCATAATTACTGTGTCTCATAAAGGTGGCAAAAGGGACAGATTAAGAGGTCTGGGAAGCCCCTCCTCTATACTCTTTTACAAAAAGATGAAAAGACAAGGTGCAGAGGGGGAGGGGAGAGTAATGTCTCCATGAACCCTGGCGTGCCTTGTCTTGGCTATTCCCCTTTTGGTGGGTAGCCAAGACAAGGGATTGATATAAAGATAGATAGATAGACTTTATGACAACTTACCTGACTGCTTTGAGGCATGTCAAGCCCACACATTCATGCTGGACAATAAACCTTGCCACAGAGCAAAATCTGTGACAACGTGGCTTCAGGACTGCTGTGTGGACTTAATTCAGGAATGACCATAATCCATTAGAAAACTTGTGGTCCATCAACAAATGAAAGTTATGTCACCCCGCCTAGGAGCTGCATTCCTCAAATTGTGGGCAGAAATCCCTCTATGCACATTACAAATCTTGGTAGAGTGTATCCATCATGTCTTAAAGAATGCATTAGTTGTAATGGGATATCAATAAAGTATTAATACTTAGATAAATAATCATTGTTTATTGTATCATCACATATGTTTTATCTTGTTAGGCAACGGGCTGACACAGTCACTGTTTATGTCACGGACTGTATTATACATGCAGTTGAAGATCCCTGATTTTTACAATTTATCTATTTATCTATTTATAGTCTCTGACTCCTCGGTCCCTCCAGAAATGTTCCTGAAGGTGATGACCACGGCAGAAGAGTCTCCACCTCTCTGTACACACATTCCTTCTTTACTTGTTCAAGCACTCCCTCTATATAAACTTTTCTTTATTGTATGTATTCCATTACCCTATCCTTCCATCTTACAACTGGCCTTCCTCTCCTCCTAAAACTCTCAATTTCACTCACATGCACTTTATTCACAAACTTTTCACTCTTCTTTCTCTCAAGATGACCAAACCACCTCAAAGTGTTTCTTTTCATCCATTCCGCTACACCACACTCCACTTCATTTGCCACATCTTTCATACACACTTTCATTGCTCTCATTCTCCTATCTTGTTACGCCACACGTTCCTCTCAGATAACTCATTTCCACTTCCCCAAATTCTCCCTCAACCTTTCCTTAAGGGGATATCAACTGAGTTTATGGATGTAAGGGAGGAAGCCAAGGGCTTCAAAAGTTATGAAAAATTCTTGCTCAAATTGCCATTCCCATTTCCAAAAAGTAGTTTGAATAAGAGTCCTGAGAGCATTGGTCAATTTAGTTAGTTTTATTATCTTGTGTTTTTTCCTGCAATTCACTTGACAAGGTGATTCTATTAGCAAATTTTTGGTTAGAATTTTATTCTACAAAGTAAGTGTAAGGCAGCACAAATTACAGTGCACAACTGCATGCTCAACAGAATCTTAAGTAAATTGCATATTTTCATAATTTTTTTCTATTATTTTCAAATTCATGTGTGTGATGAATGTTTCCTTTCTTAGGGGACATTTACATCGTGGGATGCACTAACTCTGGAAAATCAACATTATTCAATGCATTGCTTGGGTCAGACATGTGCAAAACTGCTGCCTCCAGCCTCATGCAGCGAGCCACTGTCTCCCCTTGGCCAGGAACTACACTTAATATGCTCAAGGTATAGTGCTTTTCCACTTGGCTTCCATTACATTCCAAACTTGATCTTGTTAGTGTGCCATAGGTATGTGTTATATTGATGAAACACCCATAAAAAGGTTAGCACTGGTATTGAATTACCAGAAATCAAATTTCATTGGATTCCGATCAATTTTAAATGATGTTGACTGGAGTGAAATTTCAACTGTCAAATAATGATGAATCATGGGAAATCTTCAGCACAAAATAGAGCAATGACATAAACATATGTGTATCTTATCAAAACAGACATCCAGTGATGAAGAATAAACTCAAGTTGTGGAATAACAAGATTAAAAATACTCAAAAAAAAAAAAAAAAAAAAAAAAAAATCATAAAATAAATACATATCAACACACTCAAACTGACAAAGTAAAGCTTGACTGCAAAATTTAGAGACTAATAAAATACAGCAAGAAAAACCTGGAAGAATATATAATGGAAGCAAGTAGATCTAATCCCTTAGGATTTTATAGTTATTTAAATAATGTAAAGACCTTTGCTTGTAGTATTGGTCTACTTGTTAAAAAACATGACAATCACATGATTTCAAAAACAAACTAGCTATAATACTAAATATCTTGTTTGCATCCGTATTTGCTGACAAGAATTACTTTTCAGCTTAGCCACCAGAGGTGAGAAGGACCGAGAAAATTTTAATGATAATTATGATCATTGCAGAAAATGATGTTTTATACAATCAGAAGAATTTATGTAAGCCATGCTCCTGGGCCAGACAAATTTTCCCCAAGAATTTTGAATGAAATCAAACATTAGATTAGTAAACTGCTAGTGATCTTATTTAACAAATATTTAATACTGTAAATTTCAATTGGAGTGAAAACATGCTAATGTAACATCAATTTTAAAAAGTGGGGACAAATCACAACCATACAATTGTGTATTTACTGAGTTAGCCCATTAGTGGCTCAGGTTTAGATTTTTTATAGTGACACCTCGATTTTCTCACAGGGTGTTATAGGGTGCAGAGATCCCCTGAAGCCCCGAGGATGAGTTAGTAACAATACCCTTATCACAGGGTCGGTATCTATGGCTTAGTAGGATGGTAGCTTCTGCTTGTTTCTGCCTATGAGGAGAAAGCTGCAATACTCTTATTGGCTGCAGGACTCAAGGGAAACACATACAGACTGGACTGCCCATCCAAGTCTAATTCATACGTTGGTGTTGGCAGGAGAATAATGTTCCTTAACCCTCTCTTTACTTCCATTGATAAATTCCTTTCTCTCATAATCCTTGTAAGTGCCCCAGTGACACACCTGCCTTTCACAGTCCTCTCTCTTATTTCTCCTTCCATCTCTCCAATCTTACATTGCATTGTTCCCAAACACTTAAACCCTTTCACTTCCTCCATTTTCCCTTCTCTAAGAAGTACCTCATACCTTCTTACTGCTGGCACACTCACCCTATAAGCTGTATTAAAATCAACCTCTTCTTCTTCCCTTTCAAAGACCATCACTTTACTTTCTCCAGCATTCACCTTCACCTTGATTCTCGTACATAAACCATATAATTCATCCACCACTCTCTGAAGTTCCTCTTCACTCTCTGTAAACTTCTCAATGTCGTCTGCAAACAAGCTCGCCACCACTGCCCACCCATTACCATTAATTCTTAGTTTTGCACCTACATTCCCCCCTTTAGCTTTCATTTCTCTCATAAACACATCCATAAAAATATTAAACAGCCTTGGTGACATCACACATCCTTGTCTCAACCCGACTCCTATAGGAAAACTTTCACCTTGCTCACCATTCACCCTCACACATGCACCTGCCTTCCATTAAAATCCCTTTACTTCTACCAACAACTATCCTCCAACAGCAAATTTTCAGAATATTCCAAAGAGCATCCGTATCAACTCTATCATATGCGTTTCCTAGATCCATGAAGGCTACATATAGTTTTTCATCCTTCCCTAAGTACTCCTTTACCATAATTTTAATTGCAAATAGTATATAGTCTACACATCCTCTTCCTTTCCTAAACCCTTCCTGTTCTTCGCTAGTCTTCCTTTCAGTTACTTCCATCAATCTCTCTGTCAACACTCCCATACACTTTTCCTGACACACTAAGCAAACTTATCCCTCTATAATTATTACATTGATCTTTACTACATTTACTTTTATGCAAGGGATACAATAATTGCCTTCTTCCATTCATCCAGTACTTCTCTGTCTCCATGCAAGGTCACATATCAGACACATCCATTTCATCACTGTGTCTCCTCCATATTTTAACATTTCTGCAGTTACTCCATCCATGGGTGCAGCTTTTTTACACATAAGTTTGTCTATTGCTTTTTTTCTCTTTTTTACTCCATTTATATAAATTCCTTTCTGCACACACACACACACACACACACACACACACACACACACACACACACACACACACACACACACACACACACTTTCCACCCAGTTCCATACCCATGCTTGAAACTATTACTTCCCTTTCTGTGTTCTCATACATTAAACGTTCAAAGTGATTCTTCCATACTTCTTGCACCTCCTCTTTACTTTCCACTTACACAAACTCCATCCACTATTTCATTTCTCACATTGACACCCACTACTCCTCTTCTCTTTCCTACTCCTCTTTCTTAACTTCCTTTCAAAGTAATTTTTTACTTTTGTTTAACTTCTCACTCCGCTTTATACCAAACTCTTCATCTACTTTCCCTTTACTTTCTTTCACTTTAACCTTTTTATTTCAAGACTTGTACGTACTCAGTTCTGCTTCTCACTGTTATCTCTCCTTTGTCACAGTCCTATGCAGTATTTTATTATATGTTTCTTCCCTTCTATTGCCTTCTTTATCTCATCTCTCCACCATCAATTTACCTTTCTCTGAACTTTCACTGGTCTTTACCCAACAATTTCTGCTGCAACTGTAGTTACTGCATCTTTGAAAACCCTAACTACCTCACTAACACTTACTCTCTCTTCAACTGCTAACTTAGCTTCTGTCAGTTCCTTGCATAACTTTCTTTCATAATCCTTTTTAATCTCTTTCCTTTCCTTCCTTCCCTTCCCCTTGGAATTTCTCATGCCATACTCCCATGTATCTACTTTGTATCTTTGCTAACATAGCATTGTGGTCCGACCATTCGTACATCCCTCTCACTGCCTTAGTATCCAACACATCCTTTCTCAATCTTTCATCCACTGCTATGTAATCAATTATAATCTTCTGTTCACCCCTCTCGTCTCTCCTTCTCTATGTGATCATTTTATGCTGAAAAAAGGTGTTTGCTAAGAATAGCCCTCTTTCTGCACATATGTCCACCATGTAATCACAATTTTCATTCACTCCATCTATGCCCCACTTCTTTAACACACCAGCTACCTCACCACTTCCCTTACACACCCGCTACCTCACTACATCCAACCCTTCCATTCATGTCTCCAATTATCATATGCCCTCCTTCAATCTCTATCAGACATTCATTCATATCATTCCAGAACTTTTTCATCTCTCTCTCCTTTCCACTTCTCACATTTACAGGTGTATATACAGGATTAATGCATATTTCACTATTCCTACCTTTCCAAATGGCCATGCTATCCTGGACCCCTTTCATCCATGTGCCTCTATGCCTTCTCATACCTAAAGAGACATGAAGAGTGCACACCCTTCCTTTCCCTTTCTCTTGCTTTTGTCATCTACTCCTTGCCACACCGCTCCTCCTTCCATCCTCCCCCAAACGTCACTCTCGCTCCCCATCATGCAATCCATCACTCCACATCTTTTTGTATGGGTTTCTTGTATCCCCATAATGTCCAACCTTCCTCTCCCAAAGCTTTCTACTAATTATCTCTGTAGGAGCCCTTACTCATGATGCTTCTGGTTTAATGAAACTCCCCACGTCAAGCTAGACTTTTATTCTTGGCTAGTATCAGCTGACATGGTTTACTTGTTTCTGTAATATTATTTCCTTAAGAATACAATAGTACACAAATATATATTCATCATAGTTAATGCATATTTCTTTATCAAAGTTACTGCGTATCTCAAAATAACGTCTTTGTAAAATAAACTGTACAATTAGACAAATTTCACAAGTGGTGTGTGGGTCACTTACCAAAATTATAACCTTTCCTAGTCCTTTTGAGCAGACTCCTGGACTTGATAGGCACCTCCTAGTAAGCACCAACCTTACACCAACACATGGATGCAGCTATTGCCTGTGTCAACATCTAATTCAGTAATTAAACTAAGAAAACTACACAGACCAGACAGGAACAGAAATGTCTTTCCAACACTGTTCTCTCCTGCCTTCTGCGGCAGCGACCACCACTACCCAACCATCACAATCTACAAAACCCTTCCTCCACTAATAATACACAGTAATGACTCATGTAACATAGTAACATAGAATATATATCCATTCTATGTCCAAAGTACAAAAATTATTAAAGGTAAATGACAATGTTATATATATGTACCAATTCAAGCACCACATTTGAAATGCTCCTAATGGCGCTTACACTCTCCTTTCCCTAAAGCATTCAGGCTATTCACATTAACTGAGCCTACTTTCAGACATGCTCTTTCCCTACCAGAGCAAGTTAGAGACCCCTCTCCGCCCATAGCCATCTTATCCTCCCACAATGGGGCCACTGGCAGCTGGCAATGCTAGCACAGTGCTCTTTCCAGAGGGACACAGGTCCCAAGAATTGTCAAAAGTAAAAACGCTAACAGCACTGCTGAAGTGCAGCACCCTCCCCCTTAGTTTTACTCCTTGGAGTATACTAACAGTGTGAACCATGTGAAGGTAGGAATGGGCTGCTCTACCATTTCAGTTGTGGTAGATGTGATTGCTTTTATGTTTGTTTTTTCTCAATACTCAAATTTTTTCTTTACACATTAGCAAATCTTCACATCTCGGTTAAACCTCATTGGTTACAAAACTGCCACTCTGCAAGAATATTACCACCACATTCCTCTAGGCTCGTAAAATGCAAACCAAAGGGGCAGTGAGGGATTTGTGTATCCTCTCCTCTGTAGTGTTTCCTACAAAATCAGGTGCAGAGTGATAGGGGAGGTAAGTCTCCCTGAATTCTAAATAGTAAGGGATATAAGCCAGGTATGTAGATAGATAGATTTAAAGATAAACCAGAACTCACCACAAGGAGATAGATGGTTGTTGAGTTCAGCCTTACTACAGCTCAACCTCTCTGCCTTTGCTAAGATTATTTTTTAGTTGAATATGATTTTGTTTTAAATTTAGGCATTTGTGGCAAGACAATCGAGTGGATTAACTAAATCCATCCTGGATGCTTTTGCCATAATCTTTCTTTTGAGCCTCCATCACAAGCTTGATGTGATGTTTCATTGCTAGAATGTAACACAGGGTATCTACTGCTGCTGTATGAATGATTCCATGATGTTTGTCTGGTCTTTGTAAGAGGGAGTTCTATCAGCTCAAAGGGCTGCCAGTGAACCATACCATATAAAGGCATGAAAGGTGACGCAGTCTTGATGGGAGGTTCTCTCACATGTGGTCTGGTCAGCTGATCAGGTTAGGTGTGGGAAAGTGGAAGAGTCTATTATGGTGTGGCATGGCTAAACCAACTGTGCTGTTGAATCCTGCTGCAGAAATTGGATCAGTCCCTTCTTAGTCCCTTCTACCCTACAGGCTTAGAGGCAAAGATACAATGGGATGAATGAGAATGTATGTACATAGATGCCTTATCTTGGCTACTTCCCTTTAGGAGAGATGTTAGCGTGGTATATAAATAGAAAGATACTCAATATATAGTGAGGGGAAACAACTGATTTCTCTCAGCACCCTTATCCCCAAAGAATGATAAAACACCTTTTAGTATTTAATGTAAAACCTATTGTTTTTTTCAGTTTCCCATCCTTCGTCCATCTGGTCACTTGCTTTATCTTCGGACACAGAGGTTGAAGGAGCAACAGAGGATACAGCCAAAGGTGGATAAGCCAATGTTCACCAATAACATATTAATTGGAACACTTTCAGGTAAGACACGTGCAAGCATGTAATACAAAAATTCATTGCTTATTTCCCACATTAACCAGACCTATGGCTTCTAAGAGGCATACAGGTTTCAGTGGTGGTATCAAACATAAACACCAGTTCATATCAATTCAAGAAAATTTGAAATGTCAACAAAAACTGGTTTACGCCTTCATATTATAGCTAAGGGGCTTAATATGTGTCTCTCAAGTAAGATATGATACTAGAAATGGTGAAAAAGAAATGTAAGAGCAATTACAACCAATTGAAATAGTGATCTTTCGATCCTCTTTCCAAACAAAACCACTAGACAAATTAATTAATATGCAAGTGGCAGAATAATCACAGTTGATGTAGGCACAGAGCATCTCTTCACATTTATCTAAATGCGACTGTGGTGTTTCACATTGTACGTTTTGTGGCAATAATAGTGAAGAAACAATTACAAAAAGTTGCAAAGAAGAGAAAGTGTCTTGAAGACCTTTGGTCCATACCAAGGAGACACTAGGGTTATTTTATTTTCTACATACAGTATTGGAGAATGAGAAAAGGATAGCAAAGTAAAGACTCTCCCCCACCTCCAAACCCTCCAGCCATGGACCATATGTAAAAATAGCTAGAAATACCACCTTGGAGGAATAAAAATAACTGGAGGATAGTTTATAGGAAAGTTGGAATGAAATTCTCAAAATAAAAATAATTTTACAACAAAGTGTGTAGAAATTTGTCCAAATTTTTCTTCAATTGTTCTACTGTGGATTGTTTGTTCCAGGTAGAGGGTATCTTATATGTGAAGAAGTTTATAATAGATACGTTTGTTGTTAACTTTTTTGATCCAACTTCTCCCGGCCAGCTGATATATACACAGTTATATAAGAACTTTAAGATGCCCTCGAACTCGTTCTAAGAAATAACAAGTGTTCTTAATTGCTCAAGATGGTTTCATTTGAGGCATCTCAATTTAATTGTAAAAATTAGATTAATACTTATCCAGAACATCTGAGTTCAAACTTACTGGACTCATTGTGGTTCAAGTAAGCTGAGTTTCCTGACAAATTATTAATTTGCTAATATGAATATAATCTGTAATAAACACCAATGCCAGCATAAGTTAAGCATTTAGTAGAGTTCTGTAACCTTAAGACAAATAACTCAATGGCCTTGACAAGGAAATGCTTCTTTTCTTTACTCAGAATCAGGCCTCACAAATTCTATCTTTTTATTAGTGATTTAACAGATAGCAGCAGGCCAGAAGTGATCTCAGAGCGACTCATGAATCACGGATGTTGACTGCGCCGGCTTTGTGATTGTCACTTCTATACAGCCACGCATACAACCAACAACAAAAGGCAGCTACCTACTCACATGACCTCAGACTTTTTTTTGTGCTGCTTTATATTGTACCATCCTTTGATTGCTATTTTTTGCAGCAACTGGTGGTGCTGCAGGTGAGGGAAGTGATGGTGATTGTGATAAAGACAGGCCAAAAGTACATGCATGGCAACAAATAAAACTCTGTATAACATAAAGCAAAAGAAGAAAATGTTTTAAATATAGAAGAAGGGCGAATATGGGTCATAAGGAATATAAGAAAGAGAAAAGTGGAAATAAAGGCAACATTGAAGGTAACGAGAAAAAAATATTTTGTTGGGTGCCAGTGTGTGTTGTTTGTAAACAAAGGCACACACACACCTGTCCCAGCCCACCTCCAGCCCTACCCCAGTCAAGAGTAGGTGCCACCCACCAACCCAAATATCTTTCTTCAATAAACTCTAAATGAAACATTGAAATGTGAGTTTGTGTATCTGGATTGTATGTTTGATATAAGGAAGTAGTAGTAAGAAAAATGTAGTATCGTTGTGACAAAATCACAGCAGTGACATATATTTCTCCTTATTCCTGCCTTATGTCAAGCATACAATCAAGATATAGAAACTTACATTTCAATGTTGCATCCAGATACAGAACACATTTTTTTGGTTAATGAAATCACTAGCACCCTTTCTTTGGGAATATGCTGACACACAGGCAGCATAATAAGTTATTGTACCTAAAAAGGAGAAAAATGTGGCCCAGCTGAAAAATTCCAAATTGATTTTTATTTTTTAGGTAAGAAGTTTGTCCCTCGGATAAAGATTTCAAGGATACCAACGTTTTGCCTCGACTAATACACTCTATTTGCCCAGCTCTACTGTATGCAGTATCCAGAATATTTAGTATTTATTTTGAATATCTAACTACCATTGAGAGGAATAGTTTATAAGATTAACAACCACAGAAGTTAAGGATTAAGTAAGGAGAAAATATTGAGATTGAGAATGCAGTAATTATTTGTGTACCATTTTCTTTCCTGCATCCATCAGGACATATTGGGAGGACCTTAGAGAAGAAGGAGCATGTGGAAAAGAATGACCCTTTTACAACTGACATGAGGAAACTCCCTGTAGAAACCAAACCTATCCTGGGTATCAACCCAAACCATGAGCACTATGCCCTCAGCAAGTGGTGCTATGACACACCTGGGACAGTGCAACCAGAACAGGTGGGCCCTCATGATGTATTTTAGATTGCATGTGCATACCCACTAGCATACATTTTTTTTTATTTATTTATTTATATATATATATATATATATATATATATATATATATATATATATATATATTGTATATATATATATATCATTAACCGTTGGCGCCAGTAGGCTTATGGAGGCACAGATGGACTTGCCTCGCCTGTTATTTGAATTAGGTTTTCAGATTTTTTAAAGTGACGCCTCAAATGTTTACGTTTTCTCTTTGAATATGTTGAGAACGTGCGAGGCTATTGGCTACTACAGCCTCAGATGCATATAACATTGTAAGTCCCGTCTGAGGACAGTATGGCAGCAATTTGAGTAGTCTTTGGCCACTCGGCGGTGATATCAAAGAATGGAAAGTGGTCACCGAATTACAGGGATTCAAACCTGGGACCCTAGGCTCGCATACCCGAGCGCTAGACCACTGTACCACCGCCTCCCCAAATACATCAACTCTATTTTCCATCACACATATGTTGGAAATAGAAATCAGGAAGTAGTTTATAAAGTATCAGGAAGCAACAAAACAAAACAAAAAACAAAATAAACAAACAAATAAAATACAAAAAATAAATGAAGATGAGAAATTAAGTTGGAACGAAGGATTATGTATAAGTGTATAGTTGGGCCAAATAGTCTTGTCACTAAGTATAGTTTTATTTGCTCCCATAGCAACATCTGACAAATCTTCTGATTATTCAGGCTCTCCTTGCCATTTACTTGTAACCAAAAAACAGCAAAAAGAGTCCATCTATGCAGGAAAGTTGTCAAATGTTTCTATGGGAGTAAATAAAACTGGACTTAGTGACAAGACTATTGGGAGCAACTGTTCATGAATATAGAAAAAAGATAAACTACAATACATGGAAACAAAAAATGCACTTCAAAATAGCATGACATTTCCAACACTGACATGTGCAAATGAAACCTGAATATGTAAGAAAGGTCTAGGATCCAAGAAGTTAAAATCTGACAAGTGTCTGTGATGTGAACACATGGTGAGAGTAATGAATGTGTAAGTGGAAGATAAGGCTTACTTAATAAGGGAGTTGGAATGAATCATGGAATAGTGATGGTAAAATGCACCACTCAAACGGTTTTGTCACCTTACAATAATAAATGTGTGTGAGATAGTAAGAATAGTATACTAGAAGCAATGATAGAATAGGATAGATGAAATAGGACGCTGAGTTTTACATAAGATTACAGCAGAATAGACACCAGAAGACCTGTTGGTTTATAACTCGGGTGTCTGCTGGACTACAAATTACTACTAGTATACTACGTTTGGAAGAACAAGATAGAACAGAACAAGGTTTCTTCCAGCCCACCTCTCCCTTCAGCAATGTGCCAGCAGGAAATCATTAGTAGGGAACACCATTTATCTTGTAGAAAATGAGGACATGGAATTTTATAGTAAAGAATGAAGTCAGGAACTACCTCATGCAGGCCTCCGGCCCCTTTGTAGCTTCCTCATATTCTTATGTTCTTATGTTCTTATAATTGACTATCACTGATGCTACTGCTTCGTGGGAGGGTAGTAACTTTATTAATAATATTCAAGTGCTGCCACTACACTTTTCATATGAAAGATCAGGAAAACAAGTCTAGTTTCGTATAATTAAATAAAAATTTGATAAAAGCTTGGTTAGTTAATAAAAACCTATTTCTTAGAAAATGTGATCAAATTGGGATTTGAAACTACAGTAAAAATCCTTTAATCCAAACTCGGATAATTTGAAAATCCCGATGGTCCAAATTTTTTAAGGCAGCTGACGAAGCTACAAATTTGGTGCCCTAGCGGCAGGAAGTAGAAGCAAACAGAAGAGACTGAGTCAGTCTGACACTGTCCCGAAGCATAGTCTGCCATTTTCCATCTACCAGTGCACTGTTCGGTGGTCTCGTTTGCTAATTCCACTCAATTTTTGAAATTCCATAGTGATGACTCCTACGCCGTCTACAAGTGGTGGGGGAAAGAAAAGAGAAAAGGAAGCATGTTACATTCTCAATATCTGATGAACTGAAGGTTATTAAGCGTGTTGAAAGAGGTGAGAGCAGGAAAAGAATAATGGAAGATATCTGTATTGGTGCCTCTACAATCTCAAACATTGTGATATCTAAACCAGAAGTTTGTGGGGAGTGAACTGTGAATGCTAGGTGGAGAGATAAGAAAAACATTGAAAAAACCTAAATTAGAGCAACTTGATGATGTGGTGTACAAGTGGTTCTTGGCCAGGAGGACAAACTCATGTCAGGCCTCATGATAACAGAAAAAGCCAAGCGGTTTTGTGAGAACATGGAAATAGAGATAGATATGAAATTTTCTGATGGGTGGCTTTGTAATTTTCAAATCAGATAAGGGCCATCAATGTTGCTGGAGAGAAGAAGTCTGGTGATAATGATGCAGCTGATCTGTTTGGCGAGAGGTTTGCTCTGCTGGTTAATGAGCTTAAATTAATCCCAGATCAAATATTTAATGCAGACGAGACAGGGTTATATTGGCGCTGTCTGCCCACTCGTACCTTGGCTGGCCGTGATGAGAAATAAAAGATAGCCCTGTTTCTTAAAAATAATAAATAAATAAATAAAAAATTGTGGATTTCAGAGCTATGGATCATGCCTGATTAATCTATTAGATTACTTAAGTGACGTTTATAAGAGTTGGGATGTCCAGGGAGTGCATGGTATAATTTACATTGACTTTTAAAAAACAATTCATAGTTTCCCTTATAACAGGCTGATAGCTAAATTGCAGGCACATGAAATGGATCATCTATGTATGCAGATAGGAGACTGGCTTTCAGATCATCCTCAACACACTGTTTTAAATGGTGAAGTCTCTGATTGGCAAAATGTAACTAGTGGTGTGCCTCAAGGGCCAGTCCTGTGACCCATGCAGACAATACAAAACTTGGCAGTAAAATAATATGCTCTGATGACTGCGATAAAATTCAGGTGGACCAATATACATGTAAACTAATTGATAGGAGTGAGAAATAGTTATATAAATAGATTTGCACTGGTAGAAAATTCCTGATATTCACGATTCTATTATAGAAAAAGTACTTCCTTTCGTTTGATCAAAATTGTTTACCAATGATCTTGAATCCATTGTTAGGAGTGGTGCTTGTGAAATCAATCATTAGATAGTGGTTTATACAAATATTATTAATAACAAGAGGTAATGACATGAAATTAAAAGTATGTACGAAGATGTAACACAGTTGATACACAGTTTATCAAAGTGCTCAGCAGCTTCCTTCCATGAAACTTTCACTTCCTTAGAAACTTCTTGCTCTTCTCTCCCTTCCTCCCCAGACTTGGCTGGGTTGGTGACACTTTTCATTATGTCACGATCAGTCAGTTCTTCCTTGTCTAGTAATTGTGCATCCATGTCACATCCTCTTCATTCATTTTCTTGGGATTATCTGCTGGCAAACATGCCATCACCTCCATGATATCCTTGATGGTCTTTTTTTGCACACATTAAAGCCCTCAAAGTCATGGTTTTCTTGTTCATCTTCTTCAAGGAACATCACATCAAGCTTCCTCTAGGAAAGTTGTAGTGTCTGTTCTTTCACATTTTTTCTATGCCAATCAAGCTTCCTCTAGGAAAGTTGTAGTGTCTGTTCTTTCACATTTTTTCTATGCCAATGTGAGATCGAAAATGTTAGTATTCTTGATGATGAAGGCTGTTTGAAAGTCCTTCACGGAAGCATCAGAGTTAACAGAGAAGGCTTTCTTGTATCCCTGCTTCAGGTTTTGACACACACCCTGATCCATAGGCTGAATTAAGCTGGACACAAGTTCATGAGCAGGGGGATGTGCTCTACAATTATCGAGCAGTAGGAGCGCCTTTGAGTCCTCAAGGAGACCCTTAACCTTGAAGAATGCCTTCACTTCTGGGACGAAATGTCATCCAAGCATTCCCCTGACCATCATAAAGCACTGGCTGTTTTGTCTGGAGATTGTTGAAGGCCCTGAGTTCTTTAGATTTGCCAATGACAGTATTCACAGTGATATTTGCCAGAAGCATTAGCACAAAGCAGCACTGTCAGCCATTTCTTGTTCATTTTAAAACCAATAGCGCTCTTCTCATCACAGCCAGCCAAGGTACGAGTGGGCAGACAGCGCCAATATAACCCTGTCTCGTCTGCATTAAATATTTGATCTGGGATTAATTTATGCTCATTAACCAGCAGAGCAAACCTCTCGCCAAACAGATCAGCTGCATCATTATCACCAGACTTCTTCTCTCCAGCAACATTGATGGCCCTTATCAAATGTCTGATTTTAAATTTACGAAGCCACCCATCAGAAAATTTCATATGTCTCTATTTCCATTCCTCAAAGTTCCCGAGGTCATATCTCTTGAACCGTTGGTCGGATTGAACTTATAATTTCAGAAATGGATTCAGGGCCCAAAAACTTCCTGTAAACCGAATTTCAGCAAAATCTGAGAGATGAGGGTGTTAATTTATTTTTTTTTTAGTTGATCTGACAGAGAATGCCCCATAAATATTAAAATCCAAGGTTGACTGCAATATAATTTATATTTTTTGTAAACCTTTCTCTTATCAACTATAATGATTTACAATTATTGATTTTTCGTGATACATGTGGAACATTTTCATATGCTATTGATATAAGATTAGCTGGGAACTTCTTGTACATTTCATCTATTCAAGTACAGTGAGAACTCAGGTTACGAGTGCCTTGATTTACGAGTGTTTTGGGTGACGAAAACTTTTTTTTATTTGGTTTATGAGCGATGTCTTGGGTGACGAGCAACTGTGTAGGAGAACGGAGCAGATGGTTCCTGAACACACACACACACACACACACACACACACACACACACACACACACACACACACACACACACACACATGGGACCATTAATGTTTGTGATTTACGTTAATGACTTGAGTGATGAAGTTGACAGTTACATAAACCTGTTTGCGGATGATGCAAAATTAATGAGGAAAGTTGAAAATGTAAATGACTGTATGATGCTACAAAATGACTTAAACAAGATCAATAGTTGGAGTAAATCATGGCAAATGGAATTTAACTTGAGTAAATGCAAGGTGATGGAGTTTGGTAAGAGCCAAAAGAGAGTGCGATATGATTATGAGATAAATGGTGTCAGGTTGGAGAAATCAAAAGAAGTGGATTTGGGAGTGACTGTTACAGAGGACTTGACTCCAGACAAACATATTGACAAAATTGCTGGTGGGATGATGAATTTATTAAAAAGGATGAGAGTGGCCTTTTCGTATCTGGATGAAAGGATGATAAAGAAGATTTTGACTTCTGTGGTACGACCGAGGTTGGAATATGCGGCAGTCGTGTGGTCTCCCCATAAAAAGAAAAATATTGCAAGGTTAGAAAGAGTTCAGAGAGCAGTTACGAAGATGGTTCCCGAGATGAGTATTTTGACCTACGAAGAGAGACTGAAAAGATTAGAAATCACTATACTCGAGGAGAGAAGGGAAAGAGGTGATTTGAAAAATGTCTATAGAATGGCGAATGGTATGGAGGACATGGATAGGGAAGACTTTTTACCCTTGGATACACGGAATACAAGAGGACATGGTTTAAAGTTGAAAAAGGAAAACTATAGAAGGGACATCAAGAAATATAGTTTTCCTCATAGAGTTGTAGATAAATGGAACGAACTGGGCGAGGAAGTTGTGAAGGCTGGGACTGTGCATACTTTTAAGAAGAAACTAGATAAAGGATACAGAGACGGGATACCATGAGATTACTCCCCTCCCGTAAACCACAACTAGGTAAACTAGGTAAAATACACACACACACACACACACACTGTGATTACAAAATGGATGGAGTTGGTCTGGAGAAGTCTAAGGAGGAAGTAGATCTAGGTGTGACAATTACGGAGGGCTTGATTCCAGACAGGCACATAAATAAAATTACGGGAGAAGTAACAAATCTGTTGAGGAGAATCAAAATGGCATTTTCGTATTTGGATGCTGACATGATGAAAAAGCTGATCAGTTCCATGATAAGACCAAGACTGGAGTATGCAGTGATAGTGTGGTCTCCTCACACGAAGAAGAATATTAGAAAATTGGAGAGGGTCCAAAGAGCGGCCACCAAGATGGTGCCGGAACTGAGGGATTTAACATATGAGGAAAGATTGAGGATACTGGAGCTTCCAACGCTTGAAAGTAGAAGAGAAAGGGGAGATTTGATAAGTGTTTATAAAATGGTGAATGGAATGGATGAAGTGGATGGCGACTTGTTGAACTTGGAAACGAGAACTACAAGGGGACATGGAAAGAAGTTGAAGAAGGAGCAGTGTGTAAGGGATATTAAGAAGTATAGTTTCCCTCACAGAGTTGTGGACACCTGGAATGCTTTGAATGAGGAAATTGTTAATGCCGTCAGTGTGCATAGTTTCAAAGCTAAGCTGGACAAAGCAAGATGTAGAGACGGGTCATGAGATTACTCCCCTCCCGTAAACCACAACTAGGTAAATACAACTAGGTAAATACACACACACACACACACACACACACACACACACACACACACACACACACACACACACACACACACACACACTTCCACTCTCCTTCCGTTTTTTTTTTCTTTTCTGTATTTAACCACCACCCTCTCTCCTCTCCTCGATTTTTATCCCTATTCTGCCTAACCATAAGGGTGAACGTCCTCTGTAATGTTTTCTGTGGGTTCCGCTTTTTTATCTTCTCTCAGCTGTTCTCTCCCCCCATCTCCCTCCCCTTTGCTCGTGTTGGTGGTGGTGGTAGTAGCATAGTATTATAGTAGTAGAAGAGAGAGAATAATTTTAAAATGCATAAAATCAAACTCAAAACGAACTTAAAAAAAGCTAAATGTGCTCTCATAATCATTAGTTTTAAAAAATGTCAGTAAAGATGGAGGAGGAGGAGGAAGGGGGGAGTTGAGGGAGGAGGAAGGAGGAAGTTGAGGAAGGAGGAGGAGGAGGATTTTGATATTAATATTTTTGGGTCTGGAACGGATTGGGCGAGTTTCCATTATTTCCTATGGTAAAAATTGTTTGGTTTATGAGCATTTTAGGTTACAAGCGTCCGTTCAGAATGAATTATGCTCGCTAACCAAGGCACCACTGTGTTATCAATGCACTGAACCCAGTTGACTAATTTCAGCTCCTTTTTTTGTTTGCAAAGTTTGCCTTCCCACACTTAGGTACCAGTAGCGCATTTTCTTCTTTTTTATTTGGAGGAAAGTAGATGAAGAGTTTAATAGTAAAGATGTGTGATAAGTTTAAGAAAAAAAGTTTTTTTTTTGGAAGTTGAATTAAGAAAGAGAGAGGAGTATGGGATGTTAATGTGAGAATAAAGAGGGAGGATTGAGTTTGTGAAAGTGGTAAAAAAAGTGTTAAAGAAGCATGGAAGAGTCACTTTGAACGTTTAATGAATGAGAAAACATTTAAAAAACTTTCTGCTACCATAGAAATTACCTCTGCTGCCTACTCTTTATATATGTTCTTTTTCTGTCCCCATATTTTGCCTTGCCATTATCTCTTTGCTCTGCCATCTGCCTTTTAGCTTAACATAATGTCATATGACCTTTGATGTCTGAGGCTTAGGTACTTCATTCCCATCAACTCACTGCCAACTGCAGATGAAGAGGAGCGAGTGACATCTTGACTGACAATACAGCGCGGGAAACAAAATAATAGGAAAATAAACAGAGGAGTGGCGGGAATTACAACTAACAATACAGTGTAGCTAGGGCACCTCCACCACAGAGGAAATATGAATT
The DNA here is from genome assembly GCA_029783475.1 of Metacarcinus magister. Lineage (NCBI taxonomy): Eukaryota > Metazoa > Arthropoda > Malacostraca > Decapoda > Cancridae > Metacarcinus > Metacarcinus magister. Next base: position 1,730,171 of record JAPQNM010000046.1, read on the forward strand.
TTTATAGAACACATGAAAATATTAATAAATTTTACTGTTATTTACAAAATTTTCTATAACACAAAGTTCATAAATTTTATTTTCATTATTTTTTTGGGGACACAAACTTCAACACAGTTTTAACTTTCGACCGCCAAAAAATATATATACAATGATAGGTTCCCACTTATCCCATTTACCTGTAGAACTTTCCATAATGCCTTCTTAGCAATCAAGTCAAATGCTTTCTTCAGGCCCATAAAGCCATGTACAAATATCCTTTATTTTTCAGATATTTTTTGCACATTTTCATCCCAAATACTAGATCAACTCAGTCTTACCCCTTCCTACACTGATTTAACTTATACTTTCAGATGATCAATCTGCTTACCCACGAGGAGCTGATGAGGGTCCTGCCCCGCCACTTGCTACGCCCATACACATTCTGCCTGCAATCTGGTCACTCCCTCCTGCTGGCCGGCCTGGCACGCCTTGACTTACTTTACAGCCCCGCATCAGTCAGGTCAGTAGAACATGTCAAACTCTAAGCTATGGTGTAAACACTGTGACTTTGAGAAAAGTCAAGCCAAAGTATGTATACATTTATTTATCTTAATTCCTGCCTCTTTCTAATTAAAGTTCTTAAAAAACCTTCCTCTAATATTGCAGTAAAGGAGAAATAGTTTCACCTTACATGACATGTTTCTTTGTTGATATTATCTCACTGACCTTATGTAGCTTTATAGTGGCAGTGCTTTCCTTGTGGATGACTTGGTCTATCTATCTATATACCAGACTGACATTCCCCAAAAAGGGAGGTAGCTATGACAAGGCATGCATACACACGCTCATGCACACATACACATACATTACTCACAGAGAAGAGAAGTAGTCAGCAACATGGGCATTAGTAGTGGTAGGCAGGTTACAGCCATCATCAGGCGGCATTCCAAAGAGCTTTATCATGCTTTTTCTAGGTCCATGAAAGCTGCATACAGTTTTTCATCCTTCTCTAAGTACTAATCTTTCATAATTTTTTATTGCAAATATCTGGTCCACTCAGCCTTTTCCTTTCCTAAATCCTCCCTGCTCCTAGCTGACCTATCCTTCAGTTACTCCCACCAGTCTCTCCATCAAGACTCTCCCATACACTTTTCCTGACACACTAAGCAAACTTATTGTTCTATAATTATTACACATTTTTACTATCTTTGCCCTTATGCAGGGACATAATAATTGCCTTCTTTCACTTATCTGGTACTTCTCTGTCTTCATGCAAAGTCACATGATGAACATCCATGCTACCATTGTTTTTCCTCATTATTTCAACATTTTGCAGTTATTCCACTCACACCTGTTGCTTTACCACACTATATCTTGGACCCCTTCCATCCATGTGCATCTATACCTTCTCATATCCTAGGAGACATTAGGAGTACACACCGTTTCCCCTCCCCTTACTTTTATCATTAATTTTCCACACCACTTCTTCCATCCCCTCTCATTGTTCACTCTCACTCCTTGTCATGTATTCCATCGCTCTAGAACCTTATAAATGGGTCTCTTGTACCTCCGTAACGTCCAATTTTCCTCTTCCAAAACTCTTCACCACTTCTTTCTTTTCTCTAAAGCGCTCAGACCTTTTACATTATTTGATCCAACTCTGACATAATTTCTTCCTCCATGAGCAAGATGGAAGCACCTCTCTGCCCATAGCCATCTTGTCCTCCCCACTATAGGGTCACTGGCATCTGGCAAAGCTAGCGCAATGCTTTTAATGTAGAATATTTAACTAAGTTCAATAAAGTCATAGTTTTTTAGAGCATTGGCTACAAAAGGAGTTTACAAAGGAAAATCTGTTAAAGAAATTTATGACAAATAAATGAGAAAGTCATGAATTTATATAAAACATTTGAAACATTTAATAATTGCCGAAGAAATATAGTAATGTTTGCAATTTTGAAGTCAGCCTTTATAATAAGCAGAGCTTTTCAGTTAGAGTAAAATACAGCATTTACATATCATTAGAAAATATCCAACAGATTATGAATAAGCAATATAAATGAAGTATCAAATAATAAAAATACAGAAATTAATAACAAATTATAATAATGCAGGAAAAGGAAATGATATCTCCAACAATTTTACTTCTTCATCTTTCCCTCCTTTACTTCAACCAGATGGCTCCACAGCTGTCTCTTTTTTCTCTAAAGCTGAACTCCACTCAAACCTTTGCTACCAACTCTACTTTGGATGATACTGTGTATATTTCTCCTTCTCCTCCACACTCTGACTACTTCATCCCTAAAACAAAAATTCTTCATTATGACTTTTTCCATGCCCTCTCTGGCCTTGATTCTCGGAAGACTTACGGTCCGGATTGAGTCCCTCCTGTTGTTCTAAAAAACTGTGCTTCTGAGCTCGCTCACTGCCTGATCAAACTCTTTCGTCTGTGTCTCTCTACTTCTACCTATCCTTCTTGCTGGAAGTTTGCTCACATTCAACCTGTCCCTAAAAAGTGTGACCGCTCCAATCCTTCAAACTACTGCCCTATAGCTTTGATTTCCTACCTTTCTAAAGCCTTTGAGTCTGTCCTTAATAAGAAGATAATGAGGCATCTATCAGCTGACAACCTTCTCTCTGATTGCCAGGATGGTTTCCGGAAAGGCCGGTCTACTGATGGTCTTCTTGCTTTCCTAACTGAATCTTGGTCATCCTCTTTTAGGGACTTCGGTGAAACCTTTGCTGTCGGCCTTGACATATCGAAAGCCTTCGATAGAGTCTAGCATAAATCTTTAATTTCTAAACTACCCTCCTTACGGATTCTATCCAGTTTCCTTTCTGACCGTTCTATTGCTGCTGTAGTGGACGGTCATTATTCTTCCCCTAAAACTACCAACAGTGGTGTTCCTCAGGGTTCTGTTCTATCACCCATTCTCTTTCTATTATTCATCAATGATCTCATAAATCTGACTCAATGCCCTATCCACTTCTATGTTGATGACACCACCTTGCATTTTTCAACGTCTTACAATAGACACCCAACCCAACAAGAATTAAATTCTTCAAGGCGAGATGCTATAGGATGCCTAACTTCTGATCTTTCACTAGTTTCTGATTGGGGCAGAGCAAACCTGGTTCTATTCAATGCCTCAACAACTCAATTTCTACAACTATCTACTCGACATAACCTTCCAGATAACTATCCCCTCTTCTTCAATGACACTCAACTGCCCCTCCTCCTCCACATTAAACACACTCGGTCTATCCTTTACTAAAAATCTAAACTGGAAATTTTATATCTCTACTCTTGCTCAATCAGCTTCCAAGAAGTTTGGTGTCCTATGGCATCTGCGTCCATTTTTCTCTTCCTCCCAGCTGCTTGCTCTGTACAGGGGCCTTATCCGCCCATGTATGGATTATGGTTCTCATGTCTGGGGGATTCAACTCACATAGCTCTTTTAAACAGGGTGGAGCCTAAAGTTTTTCGTCTCACCAACTCTCCTCCTCTAACTGACTGTCTTGATTCTTTAACGCAATGTTGCATCTTTATCTCTTTTCTATCGCTATTTTCATGCTGACTGTTCTTCTGAACTTGCTAACTGCATGCCTCCACCCCTCCCGATGCCTCGCTGTACAAGGCTTTCTACTTCTTCTCATCCCTATTCTGTCCATCTTTCTAATGCAAGAGTTAACCAGTATCTTCACTCTTTCATCCCTTACACTGGTAAACTCTGGAACTCTCTTCCTTTGTCTGTTTTTCCACCTACCTATGACTTTCAAAAGAAGAGTGTCAAGACACCTCTAATGCTAACTGGACCTCCACCCCTTGCTTCTATTTCTCCTACTGTCCTCTTTACAGGGTCTGGCGACAAGTGCTTGCTTGCTTTCTTTCTTTCTTTCTTTCTTTCTTTCTTTCTTTCTTTCTTTCTTTCTTTCTTTCTTTCTTTCTTTTTTTTTTCTTTTTTTTCGTATTTTTCTTGTTCCATAGCCAGTACTCTTTTAATGTAAAAAATAATAAATACTACTAAAAATATGCAATAAAGGGTATATTCACAGAGAAATGAGAGGAGGGGGAGATGATTATGAAGTAGGAGAAGTTAAGGAAAGATAAAGAATGATATGTCATTATTATAATTTGTTTTCTGGTAGAACTTTAGCATTACAACAATATTTGATTATGAGGTTAATATAAGAAAGTAGTAAATGACTCCACATAATTTCACTTTATTCTGCTTTCATCACTTCAGGTTCACAGTCTTCAGGTCTGCAGAGCTTCCAATGGCAATCACCAAAACGGTTGATGCAGCATCTGTTTATCGCCAGTATCTTGGTTCCCCTATTCTGGGGATACCACGTGGGGGAGAGGAGCGTCTCAAAAGTTGGCCACCACTCAAGCCTGTCAACTTGAAGATTGAGAGCCTCAACAGAGAAGAAAGCTGTGTTGATGTGGTTCTTTCTTCAGCAGGTGAGAGTTTGTTTAGTCATTGTAAAAGTTGGACTATTAAAGATGATGATTTGATAAGATATGAGCATACTGAAAAATATCATTGTGAGGATGAAGCCTAGTACTGCTGTAAAAGGTGGCCCAAGTGAGGATATGAGAAACAGACTTGTGATTGAACACATCATCGAAGTGATGCTCATAGCCAGGTTGCATTGATTGTTCCATGTGCCATGTAGAAAGGACAGATAAGAATGAGTAGGTGGAGCTTGTTAGACATTTTGAAATAGGTGGTAGAGTGGAAAAACAATTGTATTTGTTCTAATGTTTTGTCTCTAAATAGGATGTTCTTTCCAGCCCTACATGATAAAAATACTTTAGGTTACCAAACCTAACCTAACCTCCCCCCATAGGTTAGGTTAGGTAACCTAACCTCCCCCCCATAGGTTAGGTTAGGTAACCTAACCTAACTAATGGGGGGGGAGGAAGGTAGCTAGAGAGAGAGAGAGCGGGAGAGAATGTGGGGTGGGGAAGATGGAGATAAGATCATCATTGGGAGGGAAGCAGAGAGGGAGGGAGGGATGGATTGAGAGGGAGAGAGAAAAAAGAGGGGTGGGGATGCGAGGAAGGCACCGAGGGAGAGAATAGGGAAGGGGGTGGATGGGTGGGAGCGAGGAAGGAGGGAGGCAGTGAGAGCGGGAGAGAAAAGCGGGGAGGGTTATGGGGTGTATGGAAGCGAGCGGGAGAGAAAGAGTGGCCAGCCAATCACGAGGCAGAGTCATGGGACGTCACTGGCAAGGGCAGAGCGTATGGGAAAGTGATGAAGATTTCAGAAATATGCTGCCAGGACTCTTAAGACTTACCCTTTTTTCGCCCAATAACCCCCGAAATACATGATGTAATGAAAGAATATACAGTACATATACACATGTAATTAAATATGATAGATAATAGATAGATACTGTACTGGCAGAAACCAGTACAGTAGAGAGAGAGAGAGAGAGAGCTGACGTAATCACAACATGGCTGCTCGACAAAAGCGCATAGAGTTCCATCACCCCATGCTTTGAATTTTTTGCACCCTTTGAATATAAGTGCCGCACCGGTACTGCCCACACCCTTTGAGTGAGCACCCTTGGGGTACATCCTTTTTCACTTTCCTTATACTGAGATTTCCATGCTTGGGGATTTCAATGTTCACCACTAGCTTTGGCTTTCATCCTCTTTCACTGACCAACCTGGTGAACAAGCCTTCAACTTTGCTATCCTCCATGACCTAGAGCAGCTGGTGCAGTTCCCTACCCGTATCCCTGACCGCCTTGGAGACACGCCCAACATTCTTGATCTTTTCCTAACTTCCAACCTTTCAGCTTACTCTGTCAAACTTTCCTCTCTGTTGGGCTCCTTCGATCACAATCTTATTTCCGTTACCTGTTCTATCGCTCCAGTGCAGCCTCAGGTGGTTCTGGCATTTCAACTCTGCTAAGTGGGAGGACCTAAGGCAGTACTATTCTGATTTTCCTTGGGATGATTATTGCTTCCATGTCAGAGATCCTTTTCTTGGTGCTGAGCACATAACAGAGGTGATTATCTCTGGCATGGAGTTGTACATTACTCATACTTTCTCTAATACTAAAGCTAAAAAGCCCTGGTTTTACTCTGCTTGTTCTCATGCTGTCAAAGATGGAGAGGCGGCTCACAAACGTTACTGTAGCCATCCATCTGCCCATAATCATGCCAAATCAATTCTCCAACTTACCAAAAACTCTTTCATCAATAGAAAATGTCTAAATCTTTCCAATTCTAACTCTTCTCGTGATTTCTGGCATCTAGCCAATAATATCTCCAACAATTTTACTTCCTCATCTTTCCCTCCTTTACTTAAACCAGACGGCTCCACAGCTGTCTCTTCTTTCTCTAAAGCTGAATTCTTCGCTCAAACCTTTGCTACCAACTCTACTTTGGATGATACTGAGCATATTCCTCTTACTCTTTCCCTCCTTTACTTCAACCAGATGGCTCCACAGCTGTCTCTTCTTTCTCTAAAGCTGAACTCTTCGTTCAAACCTTAGCTACCAACTCTACTTTGGAAGATACTGAGCATATTCCTCCTACTCCCCACCCTCTGACTACTAAAATTAAAATTCTTCATTTTGACGTTTTCCATGGCCTCTCTGGCCTTGATTCTTGGAAGGCTTATGGTCCAGGTGGAATCCCTCCTGTTGTTCTCAAAAACTATGCTTCTGAGTTCGCTTACTGCCTGGTCAAACTCCTTTGTCTGTGTCTCTCTACTTTTACCTATCCTTCTTGCTGGAAGTTTGCTCACATTCAATCTGTCCCTAAAAAGGGGCACTGCTCCAATCCTTCAAACTACTGCCCTAGTATAGCTTTGATTTCCTGCCTTTCTAAGGCCTTTGAGGCATCTATCAGCTCACAACCTTCTCTGATCTATTTATTTAATTTTATCTTTTGCACAGCTCTGATGCCCTGTAGGAGTTATTGAGAGCCGTGATGTCGATGGTTGACCCTCGCCCATTAGTGGTGCTGGCTGTATTTTTTAAGTGACACCTGTGGAGGTTCATGCCGTGTCCTCAAGTCTCCGATGCACTCGCAGTCAAAGACAGGGTTGAGTAGCAGCATGTAGGTTTCTTTGGCCACTCGATGATAGCTTGAAAAAATGGCTAGGTTCTGGCGGGATTCGAACTTGGGTCATCGAGTTCTCCTCCTCCATGCTCTGATCACTTTCTTTTCTTTCTGACCACAATTCTTTGGGTCTTACAACATTGGAGCAGAGGAGGGAAAGAGGAGATCTAATAACAGTGTACAGAGTGATAAAAGGATTAGAAAAACTAGATAGAGAAGATTTACTGTTTTGGGATACCAGGGACATAAGAGGACATGGAAAGAAACTGAAAAAGGACATCTGCAGAAGAGATATCAAGAAGTTCAGCTTCCCACAATGATGCATAGAGGTGTGGAATGGTTTAGAAAAGGGAATAGTGCATGCAAGAACAGTTCATGAATTCAAAGCACGAGCATAGCTCTTTTCCTGTATGTTACAACTAGGTAGGTTGATACACACACACACAAAAAAAAATTTTATTCTCATGTCACCCTCTCCCCAATGTATATTTTCAGTCACAAGACTGCCTTTTCAATAAACCGTTTATTATTATTATTATTATTATTATTATTATTATTACACACACACACACACACACACACACACACACACACACACACACACACACCCGCTCAGAGTTATTACATGCCTACCTACCAATACTTCAACCCTGGGGGCAGCTACCACTCTCTCTACAACCCTGTACACCCTTACATCACCCGAACATATTTGGGGGCAGTGGAAAACACTACAACATACATACCATACTCTATGAGTGTTAATTTTACAATTGATTATCTAAATGAGGGTGAACTTTGGAGCCCTGAGGATGTGTCCACCTTCACCGATCACTGTGTATGTAAGACAGCAGAAAGCCAACATTCCTGCTCTCTAATGCATGTGTGTGGATCTTTGCTACAGAGAAAACAGAATTTATATAAGAGTATGAAATAACTAATTTTAACTCCTCTATGAGAATTAGTTTTATTAATTACTCCATCAATCTTCTGTACAGGCTGGGTGTCACTGACGGCTTTGAAAGAACAACAGGTGATAGATCTTCGGGCATGGTCGCCAGGTGGCCGTGGGATACACCTCCGGGACCCGCCAATGTTGCCTCGTGCTGTCACACTCCGAGGTCACCGTATAGGCAAATCCCTTGCCCACCGTCGTCATAAGATATTTGTGCCATCGTAGAAAACCAGAGTAAAATACAACTAGAAGCCAAAGTAGCCATTTTGTTGTAGTGTAATGGCAGTACTAAGTTTATCAATGTTGTTAGGATTTGAGGTGTGAGAATCATGTGTAAATAAATTTCTTGTTTCACTAATCTTGTGTATGTATCATAGCTATTAGTGAATGATTTTCAGGCACAGCTTTTGGCTCTTCCTGTGTAACTGCAAAATCATCTCTGGTTCATATATTTATTTATTCATCAGAACAATGTCATCAGTAACTCTGAGATTCCTGGGCTGTTCTTAGCAAACACCTTTTATCAGCATAAAATGATCCACAAGTACACGTGGAGCAGGAGAGATGAGAAGGGTGAGCAGAAGGGTATGATTGATTACATAGCAGTGGACAAGAAATTGAGGAAGGATGTGTTAAATGCTAAAACAGTGAAAGTGATGTATGAAGGGTCAGTCCACTATGTTGTGTTAGCTAAGATAAAGATAAGAGGTAGATGGAAGTAAGGCAGGAAAAATAGTTCAGGAAAGATGAGTAAGGTGTTAGCTAGTGAAAGGATGGGTAGGAAAGAGTTTAAAGAGGAGTATGAAAGGAAGGTATGTGAAAGACTTAGTGGAAATAGGATGAAAGATGGGACACCCCTCTTCAATATGTTTCATCCTACTATGAGACAAAGTAGAGGGGGAGAGAAAATCAAATTTTACCCAGATGCCTTGTGTTGGTATCCCCCTCTATGCCTGGTATGTAAAAAGGTATATGAATTTTCTCACTGACATAATGTAGCTTCATAGTGGCATTGATCTGTGCTCTGTGCTGTATATCTCTCGCCTAATTCCTCTGACTATGTAAAATTCTTTGACTATTTGACTTCCAAAGTGGAGTACATCTTATCTCACTTTCCTTATGCTGACATCTCCATTCTAGAGGATTTCAATGTTCACCATCAGCTTTGGCTTTCATCCTGTTTCACTGACCAACCTGGTGAACAAACCTTCAACTTTGCTATCCTTCATGACCTAGAGCAGCTGGTGCAGTTCCCTACCCGTATCCCTGACTGCCTTGGAGACACGCCCAACATTCTTGATCTTTTCCTAACTTCCAACCCTTCAGCTTACTCTGTCAAACTTTCATCTCCGTTGGGCTCCTCTAATCACAATCTTATTTCCGTTACCTGTTCTATCACTCCAGTGCGGCCTCAGGACCAGCCTAAGCGGAGGTGCTTCTGGCATTTCAACTCTGCTAAGTGGGAGGACCTAAAGCAGTACTATTCTGATTTTCCTTGGGATAATTATTATTTCCATGTCAGAGATCCTTCTCTTTGTGCCGAGCGCATTTCAGAGGTGATCGTCTCTGGCATGGAGTCATACATTCGTCACACTTTCTCTAATACTAAAGCTAAAAAGCCCTGGTTTAACTCTAGCTTGTTCTCCTGCTGTTAAAGATAGAGAGGTGGCTCACAAACGGTACCGTAGCCATCCATCTGCTAAACCTCATGCCCTGTATATTTCTGCCTGTAATCATGCCAAATCTATTCTCCAACTCACTAAGAACTTTCATCAATAGAATATGTCAAAATCTTTCCAATTATACCTCTTCTCATGATTTCTGACATCTAGCCAATAATATCTCCAACAATTTCACTTCTTTTCTTCGCTCAAACCTTTGCTACCAACTCTACTTTGGAAGATACTGGGCATATTCCTCCTCCTTTCCCATCCTCTGTATACTTCATCCCTAAAATTAAAAATTTTCATTATGACGTTTTCCAGGCCCTCTCTGGCCTTGATTCTCAATAGGCTTATACTCCGGATGGAGTCTCTCCTGTTGTTCTCAAAAACTATGCTTCCGAGCTCGCTCTCTGCCTGGTCAAACTCTTTTGTCTGTTTCTCTACTTACACCTATCCTTCTTGCTGGAAGTTTGCTCATATTCAACCTGTCCCTAAAAAGGGTGACCGCTCCAATCCTTCAAACTACCACCTTATAGCTTTGATTTCCTGCCTTTCAAAAGCCTTTGAGTCTGTCCTTAAAAAGACGATAATGAGGCATCTATCAGCTCACAACCTTCTCTCTGATTGCCAGTATGGTTTCCGGAAAGGCCAGTCTACTGGTGATCTTGCTTTTCTAACTGAATCTTGGTCATCCTCTTTTAGGGACTTTGGTGAAAGCTTTGCTGTCAGCCTTGACATATCGAAAACCTTTGATAGAGTCTGGCATAAATCTTTAATTTCTAAACTACCCTCCTTCAGGCGGTGCTCGTCATTCTTTACCTCGCAAAGAATCTTGGAAGTTATGTTGGGTTAGTTATATTATGTTAGGTTATGGGATAAGGGGAGAGGGGGAGACGGAGAACGGGAGAGGAAAGCAAGAAGCAGCGCATTGGAACAGGAGTGCGACTGTGTTGTGTTTACAATTTTTTCGCCGCGCTCAGAAGATTGTCTTGTGGCTGGCAGCAAACTCGCCTCCCGCGCACGCACAGAGGGAGGGGGACTCCGAGTGCAGAGGGGTACCTGGAGTGAACCCACACTGGATTATTTCGCTACACCGGAACCCATAGAACATTTAAGGCGTTTTCATCAGTGGCCAAATTTATGGCAAACTTCTGGTGTCCTTAATGAACAGGCATCTTGTTAGGATAGAGTGACCAGGTGGGAGGTGCACATGCGCGAGATCACTAGTTGGCAGCAGCGGGCAGAGGCAACACACTCCACCAGTCATTGACGCACTGCTAGCTAGCAGTATCCTGTCTCCTGCCTGCTCTTGTACCCTTTTATCAATTCTTAACCTAACTCTATAACCCTCCGTGGCTAACCTAACGCTAATTTTATTCCAATATTATCCTTATATAATATTTTAATGCACTTCTTCAACAAAAGATAGTCAGGGGGACGGAGTTATGGCCTCTTGAACGGAAAATAATGGGCGGAGTTATGACCTCTTGAGGCAAATCGGTTTCCTCTTACCTCGATAAAGCATTAATTATTTATTTTATTGCTCCTACTATATTTTCACATCCTAATTCACACATAATAATGATGTTATTAAATTATAATGGTGTTTAAAGTGTATAAAAGCTGCTATATTTTTTTTTATATGTAATATGATATATCGAGGTTAACCTACTGAGCCAAACATGACATAACATGACTTATGTATGATAATGCATCATATTTATCCTTTGTTAAACATTATTACCTGTTCCTCCTAGTCTAGGCATAAGTCCGCGGTGTTAATCCGCCGCTTCCAGCCACCAAATCAAACCACCTCCCTTGCACAGTAGAGATGCGTCTCTGGGACAGCTGTCCCTCCACCCTCCGTTCTCCTATTCCTAGCTGGAAGCTTCCCGTGTAAACAACTGAAGCTTCCCGTCTTTGGGTGTTTGTTTTTCCGTCATGATCGCTAGGAGCTCCTTCTCTCTGGACACAGCAGACCGGGAAGGGCCTCTGCAGGTGCCACCAGAGTTAGAGAAGCATAGTGGATCTGGCTCCCAGGAGGGAGTTATTTTGTGGCCTCTTCATCACCAGCTGTTCCTGGGCCGACAGTGACTGCTCCGACCAGCGTTGGGAAAAGGACCTGCACTGTATGTATTACTTGCTGTGGTTACTGTGCCCAGAACTCAAGATGTCAGGAGTGTGAGTCTTGGGATTCAGCGGTGGTGGAGGGGGCCAGGGAGTATCAGCTCGAGCTTTCGAGTAGAAGGGCCCGCTATGCCAAGGGCAAGGGTTCATGTGATGCCAGCCCTTTAGGGGCTTCCTCAGCGGGCAGCCAGAAGGAGAATAGCAGAGGCTTTGGGCGGAGTAATGAGCAGGTGGAGTCACTGTCTACTGTAAGTTCTGTTGCTTCCCACGACTCTGCTTCCCAGTCAGGCTCAGGCACTTCCTAACCAGCTTGCCTCGCTCCTGACAAGTAGCCCATCTGTGCAGGATATGTTCTCCAGGTGATAGCTAGTCAGCTGCATACTTACCTTTCCAATATGTATCTCCTTCCAGCATGTTCGTTGCCTCAAGCTGAGAGTCTGGTAAAAGACATACCGAGCCTCCCAAAGATCGCAGCGACTAGCAGAGTGCAACAGGCACTCCCAGCCGAGGGGTCACGGGAGGTTAGCTTGGGGATCGAGCCAACAAGTGTTCATCCGGCGCACGCTGCCCAGTCAGCCACTCCGTCGAACACACCTTCGTCCCGACACGAGGTGGAGGGAAGCCCCTTGTCTGATTCCTCGGGTCTTCCCTTGTCTCGGGACTCAGATGTGGATCTAAGCGAGGTTGTAGGCCCGCTAGCCCATCTACGACCCACAGGTGAGGTTCCGACCGTTTGTAGTTTACCAACGGGACGAGGTGTGTCTCCTACCACTTGGTCAAAGGGAGAAGGGGTATGGAAGAACTTATACCCATGCTCCTCTCCCTCGTCCACCAAGCGCATGAGTAAGTGACACAAAGCCTGCCCTGTGCGTCGTTCCACCACCACCGCGCCGATTCTCTCGACGGGAGGGAGAAGCATCGCCGGTGGGAGAGAGAAAGGTGGAGAGCGGTTTCTCCCTCCATCTCTCGCTCGACACAGCCGCACGATACACCGACACCTGGAAGAGAGAAGCACGGTTTAGTTCGTCGTTCCTCGCCTACGTCACGTGGGCGGAGGACGGCTTCTCCTGCCACCTTCCTTCCTGTTTTGTCTTGCAAGGATGGTTCAATACCTCCTCCATCGTCCCCACTCCTTCCTCCCTCTCAAGAGCCTCGTCCCCCTACGTCCCGTGAGCGATGTCAAGTATAGAGAAGGGGGAGGAGGGAGAAGAGGTTTCGTCGGAGGATGGCACTTGTTCTCCAGACTCTTCCCCTAACTTTACGGAGATGATGGAGTTCGTGTGTCAAAGGTTCCCGGAGGCCTGTGCTCCTTCGGCCCAGGTCTCTGCTCCACTTATACCGGGCCTACAGAGGGAGGTTCTTCCTTCCGCCCCTCAGCTGAAGAGGGCACAGGCTGTGGACTTCATGATGCAACGGGCTTCCTCGAATCTCGCCCGCGTCAACGAGTTTACCAAGCCCTTGTTTCTCAAGCACCCTGCCAGCAGATATTACAGAGCCTATAAGATTGGCGATGACGAGGGTAGGAGCAAGGCTGCCAAGATTAACCCAGACTTGGCTCATCTCTTGGTTGGGCAAGGCGAACCGAGAGTCAGTTTTTCACAGGGGGAGATGACTAGACTGGAGCAGGCGCTGCTCTCCATCCAAGGGACGCAGAGTTTCTTGTTTTGGCTGATGGGAACCTTTGTTCCCCCCCACCACCTCTGTCGGGGACGGATTTGTCTCCGTACAGAGCTATGTTGGATCATCTTCTTCAGAGTATCCAAAGGGCAATGTTGGACCAAGCACGGTTGACAGCTGTGGCTATTGTCAATACAAGGGGAGCGAGGAGGGAGTCTTTCGTCTCCCGCCTACCATCGCGCTTCAGCTCCACCTCCAAGGCAAACCTGCGCAGATCGGTTATGGACTCGGAATTTCTCTTTGAGGACTCGTGTGGACAAGGCCATAGTTCAGGCAAAGAAAGCAGCTTCGGTCTCGTTCACAGAGGCAGCTGCCAAGTCTCTCATCAAGCTGAGGCCGAAGCCAGGTACACCACTTGTTGAGAAGCACCCGCGCCCTTCAACCTCTTACGTTTCTTGTCCTTGTGCCGGTTCTTCACAGCATCCCTCCGCGAGGGATACAAGATTCCCTTCCACTCCTCCCCTCCGTTGTCAAATGTTCTACTGCACTTGGTCTCCTACTCAGCAGATTCCGATCGAGGCAAAGCCTTGGAGTCGGAGGTTATGGCTCTCATAGACAAGTGTGCAGTGGAGGAGGCCCCTCCTACACTGGGGTTCCACAGCAGGATGTTTGTGGTTCTCAAGGTCGATGACCGGGCTTTCGCCTGGTCATTGACCTCTCCTTTTTCAACAAGCACGTCATTACCACAAAGTTTCAGATGGAAACGGTGAGGACAGTGTTGGCTTCCATCAAGCGAGGCGACTGGATGGTGTCAGTCAACCTGAAGGATGCCTACTTGCAAGTGCCAATACATCCTCTAAGCCACAGATACCTTCGGTCCAGATGGAGGGGTCGGGCTCTCCAGTTCAGGGTGCTGTGCTTCGGCCTTTCTACGGCTCCCCAGGTGTTTACCAGGATCATGGCGCCCATCTCAAAGGCTCTACACAGGAGGGGCATCCGCCTTCTCCAGTACCTAGACGACTGGCTTCTCCTAGCAGAATCGCAACAGAAGGCATTAGACTCTGCTTCGGCTGTGCGCACGTTTAGGAGTGCGCATCAATTTGGAGAAGTCCAGCCTGCAACCAGCCCAGAGGATGGTCTTCCTGGGAGTGGACATTGTCTTCTCGTTTGAAGGCTTTTCCATTGCAGGCTCGAGGGGACAATCTTCTTGCTTTTCTGGGAGTTTTCACGGCTTCTCGGAGCCCTACCGTCAAGGAGTGGATGACCTTGCTGGGGCACATGGCTTCGCTTATCCATTTGGTGCCAGGAGCCCGCTTACGCATGAGAAGCCTACAACTTCATATTCACTCTCATTGGTCCAACACAACTCAAGAACGCACATGTGTAGCGTGGACTCCCGACCTTCTCCAAGATCACCAGTGGTGGGCACAGGAACCCAACCTTCTCGCCGGCCAGGCTCTCCGAGAGGGGTCTCCAGATTTCCTGTTGTACACAGACGCTTCGACGGAGGGATGGGGCTGCTCTCTCCTGCAACACTCTGCAGGCGGGTTGCGGTCCGAGGAAGAAGCGGCTTCTCACATCAACCTCCTGGAGTTGAAGGCTGTCAGGCTAGCTCTTCTCCACTTTGAGTACCTTCTACGGGGCAAGACAGTGGGGGTGTTTGCAGACAACACCACAGCCCTTGCTTACCTGGCACATCAAGGAGGGACTCATTCTTCGTCCCTCAACTATGAGGCGCAGCGGATTCTGCGTTGGGCGGAGGACTCAGTTCATCAGGGGCATTCACAACGTGGTGGCGGATTCCCTCAGCAGGAGGCACCAGGTTATTTCTACAGAATGGACTCTTCATTCTGAGGTGTGTTGGGACCTGTGGAAACTGTAGGGCATGCCTCTCATAGACCTGTTCGCCACCAGTCAGAACTACAGGATTCTGAATTACGTCTCCCTGTTCAAGGATCCCATGGCCATCACGACGGATGCTATCCTCTTCAATTGGGATCATTAGGAACTGTATGCCTTTCCGCCCTTCTCAGCAATCAGGAAACTCCTCGTCAAGCTGCAGGCGTCACAAGGGACGGTCCTCACCTTAATAGCTCCGTTCTGGCCACGCAAGGAGTGGTTCCCCGACCTGCTACATTTCTCCATCGATGCTCCCCGCCTCCTTCCGACGCGCAAGAACCTGCTGCGTCAGCCTCATTTCCACCGGTTCCACAACGGTCTCCACGCTCTTCGGTTAACCGCGTGGAGACTATCAAGCGAATCCTCTGTTACCGGGGATATTCGGGAAGAGTGGCGAAGTTCGTGGCGGGAGCTAGAAGACATTCAACCATTATGAACTACCAGTTGAAATGAGGTGTTTACCGTAGGTGGTCAAAAGTTTGCAGACTTTCTCCTCTATCTGCATCAGGATTGCCATCTGTCGGCCTGTACAGGATCAGGTCTTGCAGGACATCTCTAAAGCTTGCACCCGCCAAGTCAAGAGGACAATCAGCAGAGTGCCCCCCTGGAATGGGGACGTGGTTCTCCGCTTTTTGCTCAGTACTCCATTCGAGCCAATGGACAGGTCTTCGTTTAAACATCTTACACAGAAGACTCTTTTCCTGGTAGTGTTGGCAACGGCTAAGAGGGTGAGTGAATTGCAAGCTCTATCAGGCCAAGTCACTCGTCAGGGCAACAATATGGTGCTGTCTTATCTTCCGGAGTTTGTAGCTTAGACGGAAACTTCGTCCCATCTTTTCCCAAGGGAGTTTACCCTCACTAGCCTAACGGCGGCGGTGGGTGCGGACGACGAGGAGCACCTTCTCTGCCCGGTACAAGCTCTGCGCTGGTATCTTCGTAGGACAAGGTCGGAGTCGCGTCCAAGGCAGCTGTTCCTCTCAGTGAAGGATAGAGAACGCCCTCTCTCCAAAGTGGCCATCTCTTTCTTCCTAAGATAACTTATTAAAGAAGCACATAAGAGCATAAGAAATGAGGAGACTGCAAAAGGCCAGTTAATGACCTGCACGAGGCAGCTCCTTGTGCCCCACCCTTGGAATAATCCAATATTTAGCCATCCCACTTGTCATCCCTATCCATACTCTGATCCAACCATTTTTTAAAGCTACTTATTGACTCAGCACTTACTACGTGTCTACCTAGCCTATTCCAATCGTTCATCACTCTGTTAGTGAACCAATATCTACCTATGTCTGTCCTGAATCTAAGTTTTTCTAGCTTGTACCCATTTCCACGTGTCCTATCCTGACTACTAAATTCTAAAATCTGATCAATGTTTCCCTTATTAATTCCTTTTACCCATTTGAAAACCTCAATCATATCCCCTCTTGCCCTCCTTCTCTCTAGGGAGTGGAGATTAAGACGTTTTAACCTATCTTTGTAAGGTAAATTTCTCAGCCCCTGAATCATCTTGGTCATTCTTCTCTGGACTGCCTCCAAGGAGCCTATATCCTTCCTATAATAAGGGGACCAAAATTGAGCTGCATAATCTAGGTGGGGTCTAACTAGCGCTAAATACAACCTCAGAATGACCTCAGAACTCCTATTTGTCACACACCTACTAATAAATCCCAGTATCTTGTTGGCCCTATTTCTAGCTATAATACACTGTTCCCTGGGCCGCAAGTCACTGCTTACTTGAACTCCTAAGTCCCTCACACTATATGATCTTCCTAAGGTATTGTCATTTAATGCGTAGTCTACAGGCCTATTACCATGCCAATGCATGGCTGTTGTTCAGCTTTTGCAAGCCGTCCAACCTTGCTTGATTGTTCATTTGGCCACAAACAGTACTCCTCTTCCTTACCCACAAACCAGGAGTTGCAAGTAACATCAGCAGTCTTGTCATTAAACTCAACAACTGAATATCAAGCCTTGGTGAAAATTTATATTATGGTTTGAAAATGATATGCTACATGGTTGCTACGCTTAAATTTATATATATATATATATATATATATATATATATATATATATATATATATATATATATATATATATATATATATACAGGCATTTTACATTAAGTCACAAATGTACATGTGCATATTCTGCTAGTATAAACACCATGATACAATCTGGAGAACTAGAATGTATGGCAAGTTTTAAATAATAGCATATCCCAATGAATGGCTTAATTTACTGTAAACAACTAACACTACACCTAATATAAGATAATGGAAGGAAAATTAAATAGTGCATAAACATTTATTGTCAATTTTTTTTACTTAAACTCACTGTAACTCCCTTAGCTTTACTCGCATTGCATTTTGAATCACTGATTCAAAATCTATACACTTTTCCGATCCTCATGGTATGCAACAAGTACTGTTGGATTTAGAACGGTGTTTTGTGTTTATTTACTTAAGTTTAGTTTCTTTATTAGTTACTTTGTGATTTTAGTGTAGCTAACACACTGGATTTTGTGGCAATAACTGAAACATGGCTGCTACCTTCAATACCTGACTCTTTTATAACCTTCCCGAATTATAATATCTTCAGAAAAGACACGCAAAGTTCTGTTCATAAGCACGGAGTATGTATGTATGTACATAACAAATTGGTTTCTGTCCATTTAGATATACCAGTAAATAATTCAATAGGTGTTTATCTTCCAGATTATAACATTCATATTTTGGCTGTATATCGCCCCCCATCTAGTCTGCCATTTGACGATGCAATTCTCTTATCATACCTGAATGAGTTTGCGCTTGGTAAAGAGCTTATCTTAATGGGCGATTTTAACCTGCCCAGTATACAGTGGACAGGATATACTCCTATTGTCTCCAGTGCACATGACCAGATTTCTCTTGACTGCTTCACCTCATTGGGTCTCCTTCAGTGGATTACCGAACCTACTAACATTCGCTCTGACAACACACTTGACTTAGTCTTTACTTCAGATCATGACAGAATTGTGGACATCCAGCTTTGTGCCCCCCTACCAAATTGTGACCACTTGCCTATTGTATTATCATATTTGTTTGAAATGAATGTCCCCACCTTGCATCCCAGAATGGATGTTCTATGGCACAAGGGTGATTACATTGCTCTTAACCATGCCTTGCTTGATATTGACTTTGATTATGAGTTTTCTGATAGATCTGTTGATGAGGCTTATGGCAGGTTTGTTGAAATTATCCACCTCATGGTACCACTTTACATACCTAAACGTAAATCTCTACCCAACAGTACTTCCTTGCTTCCCTGGAAGACCAAACCCCCTAGTAACTTGCTCTCTAGACGGCACAATGCTTGGACTCATTACAAATCCTTGCGCTGTTCTCATGGAAGGAACTCTCCTGTAACCAGAGAGGCCTTGTCAATTTTCCTAGATATAAACTATCAGTATAGAAATTTTGCCTATGAATCTCAAAAGCTATATGAAGTTTCTTTAATGAAAAATTTCAAAACCAAGCCTAAGCTGTTTCACTCATATATAAGGAACAAGAAGGTAGGACGCCCTACCATTGGACCACTGAAAAAGACTTCAGGTGAGGTTTGTTCCTCTGCCAGAGATATGGCTGAACAGTTTGCTGAGGCTTTTTCATCTGTATTTTCAACAGATACCCCATGTACCCCTGCTACTCGTCAACTTTTTGATGGGGATCTAAACGAAGTTAATTTTGATACATTTACTGTTGCTAAGACCCTGGAGACCCTGAACACTTCATCCAGTATGGGACCTGACAATCTTCACCCTTTCTGCTTAAGCACTGCAGTGACTCTCTAGCTACTCCCTTATTCTACCTTTTTCGAAAATCCTTGCAAGATGCAGTCCTTCCGTCACTCTGGAAAACCTCTCTGGTAGTTCCAATTTTTAAAAAAGGTCTCCGTTCTTCACCTCTTAATTACAGACCAATTAGCTTGACTTCAGTGCTATGTAAATGTTTTGAGAGAATAATAGTGAACTCCCTTCAGTCATACCCAGAAGAGAATACTTTGCTGTCTGCCCACCAGTTTGGTTTCAGGGACGGCCATTCAGTAGAGGACCAGCTACTTCTTACATATAATGACATAACATCTTGGTTGGATGAGGGTTATATGGCTGACTTAATCCTGTTTGACTTCTCAAAGGCTTTCGATCTTGTTAACCATGATATACTACTGGCTAAGTTATCCCAAATAGGAATTGGCGGCTCTGTGCTTCTTTGGATTAATGAATTCCTTAGAGGCAGAACATTGAAAGTGGTGGTCGGTGGTGAAGCTAGTCCTCTTGTCAGTGTGAGTAGTGGCGTCCCCCAAGGCTCTGTTTTAGGTCCTACCTTGTTCCTTATTTACATAACTTTATTGCATCTGACTTCTCCTGCAAGTATAAAATTTTTGCCGATGACTTGAAAATTTACCTAAAGACAGACATTTCTACTTCTTACACTGTATATAACTTGTCCTACATGCAGAGAGATATAGACCTTCTTGTATCCAGAGCTGAATCATGGGGACTCAAGATAAATACTGACAAAACTGTTGCTATTAGGTTCTGTCGTGCCACCTCACCTCATCAAGGACTTATTTATTATATGAATGGCCACCCAATACAGTTTGTAGATTCAGCATCAGATTTGGGACTGTTGGTTGATACCACCTTGAAATTTCATCAACATATTCACATAACTGCCAATAAGGCATTCGGTATTGCCTCAAATCTTCTGAAGAGCACAGTAAACCGGGACTCCTCATTTATGCTTTCTCTCTACCTCACACATATTCGTCCAGTCATTGAGTTCTCTTCAGTGGTTTGGCATACAGGTTATGAAGGAGACCTTTCATTGCTGGAAGGGTTCCAACGCCGTTGGTCCAAGCAAATTGCGGGTTTTCATAACATGGATTATAGTGGTCGTCTTTCTGCTCTGGGTCTGTATTCAGTGCGGGGTAGGCTACTCAGAGCTGATCTGATCAAGGTGTGGAAAATATTTAATGGTTTAACACCTGTCACCCTAACTGATTTCTTTATACCAATGCCGGATGTCAGGACACGGGCCCAACCTCTTAAAATATTTCATCCTCGTATACATACTGATTTGCGCAAAAGATTTTTCTCAGTTAGAGTCATTAGCCACTGGAATTCTTTGCCTTCTGAGGTTGTGCTGGCTCCCACCTTACCATAGTTTAAAAGATTACTTGCTGTTCATTTGGGGGACAGATTGTTTGAATATTAACTGTACTCTTGGAAAATTTCACTAAATGCTTACAACACACATTCCACAGTATTTTACATCAGGTTACATATTTGTCACCATCACTAATACTCTATCACACTGTGGCGTGTTGGCATGTTTGGAGCTCCTTCCCAGAGGAGCTCATCCTGGTAAGACATCCTGGTAAGACCCTGGAAATGTCACTGCACTACCGTTTTCTTTATACTCCCTAAGTTCCAGTAATATTTCAGTGGTTTGATTATACCCTCCTATTGCTTATATTGGAAGTGACTAAGAATAGAAATATGCTTTGATAGGTTGCATTAATAGGTGGTAATGTTTATTGTTTCTATTGGTGGGTATTTCAAGTCATGTATGTGTTGTTATTTCGTTCACTTAAGATGTAAATTTATTTTAATAAAATTAGAGGCCAAAGGTGACTAATGGTGTTTGATTCTACCGGTGGACTCTCCCTCTACATTTTACTTGCTGCACAATGTGGGCTTAAGAAACCCCCACAAGTACTGATAAATAAAATATTAGGTGGTTAAAATGGCTGATAAAATTAAATTACTGCAAACTAGCCTACCTTCCACTGCCTGAAGCACCCAGCATTCAGTGATGCCCTCCCGTGCAACCTGAGGCTGCATCTCTCCTGTTGCAAGCTACGCTCACCCGTCACCCTCCAGTTTGCAGTAATTTCACTATCAGCCATTTTAACCACCTAATATTTTGTTGATCAGTACTTGTTACATACCATAAGGATCGGAAAAATGTGCAGATTTTGAATCATTAATTTAAAATGCAATGCGAGTAAAGCTAAGGGAGTTACAGTGACTTTAAATATAAAAAAATTTGACAAAAAATGTTTATGCACTATTTAATTTTCCTTCCATTATCTTATATTAGGTGTAGTGTTACTGTAACTATTTTACGCTCATGATATGCATCAATGTATCACGAACACGATGGTAGGCTTAGTTTTCCTTAATATTATCTGGTAGTTTGGTAATATCGGGTTAGAGTACAACATTTCAATGCACTGAAACCGTGAAAATCCGCCTACTTTTTAAACGTCGACTTTTCAAGACCCTTCGGAGGGTGACGGGTGAGTGTCGCTTGCAACAGAGATCTCTGTTGCAAGCGACACTCACCCGTCACCCTCCAGTTTGCAGTAATTTCACTATCAGCCATTTTAACCACCTAATATTTTATTTATCAGTACTTGTTACATACCATAAGGATCGGAAAAATGTGCAGATTTTGAATCAGTGATTCAAAATGCAATGCGAGTAAAGCTAAGGGAGTTACAGTGAGTTTAAGTAAAAAATGTGACAAAAAATGTTTATGCACTATTTAATTTTCCTTCCATTATCTTTTATAAGGTGTAGTGTTACTGTAACAATTTTACGCTCATGACATGCATCAATGTATCACGAACACGATGGTAGGCTCAGTTTTCCTTAATACTATCTGGTAGTTTGGTAATATCGGGTACTTCTCAAGACCCAGGCTAGTATATTTCGGAGGCCCCGCTCCGGTTGAGTGTGTAGGCAAAAATCTGCAAGTCACCCCGAGAAAGACCGCTCAAACATACTTCTCACCGCGTCAGAATGCCACTGATGAACACGCCTTTCGAAAACGTTTTTACTACGTCGGAACTGTGTAGGTAGTAGGTTAACGCTGAATCCCGATCCACAGAAGGCTGCAGGGGTGGCGGAAATCTGCACCAAATGGGGGGTAATTCTACTACTGAGTACTGCCTCGACCCAGTAGTAGGAGTGTCTATTTTGCTGTTTTCGTGCGTGAAGTGCTAGAAAATGCATCTTTAAAATGTTGTAGCAGGCATATAATCATATTTAACTAGTTCCTGATCCACAGACAGGTTTGCATGAAAAATAAAAGCTACGCTCTTATGAAGCGTACGTTTGGCGGCGGACATACCCCCGGCAGCAATTTATTATTTATGTAGTGCACGTGGGACGGTCAGGGTGGAACTCTGTCACTCTAGTAACTATTATAGTGCAAAGATGGCTGAAATTATTGTCGCTATCTTTCATGATCGGGCTCTCAGACGGGAGCGTCGCTATCGTGATCGCTTTGATCCTCTAGCACTGAGTGACCAAGAGCTGATAGCGCACTACAGGTTTCCTCGTCACGAACTGATTAACCTGATAGAGGAGCTGGATCCCTATTTAAGGAAAAGGACGAGGCGGTCTCAGGCCATCCCAACACAAACACAAGTGTTAATGACGCTAAGGATATTGGCCAGCGGCTCCTTTCAGCATGTCATGAGAGACTCTATCGGTAAGTAATCATAAATACATTGTTAAATACATAAGTAGTCAACATGCTTAGCTTATATCAGTCTCAGGTAAATTTGCAGTTTCAACCAATATTCCCTATCTCTACCCACACCCCCCCAACCCCTCAAGCAAGCTTGGGGGCCTGTGGGGAATCGGGTTTTTTTTTGGGGGGAGGGAGGCATATATGAGTGATATATGGACTTTGAAAATCTAGGGAAATTTCCCTAAAAATTCCCTAAATGTAGCAAACACGACAAACCTATTCTAACAAGGGGAGCGCAGCCCCCCCCTGGATCCCCAGCTAGGACACTTCAAACACAACCAGAAACCTGGTTCAATATCCTAACCTAACCTTCATAACTGCAATAATACTTAATAATAATGACAATAAAATAATAAAACTCATCAATATGGACTAAAAAATCTAGGCAAATTTTTTTTAAATCTAGGGAAATTTCCTATTATTAATTATTAATTTCCGATAGTGTAATATGGGGCTAGAAATGCTCCTAACAGTGTCATCTAGACCCTGAGACAGTTTATAGTTGCGTGTGGTGTATTGGTTGAAACTGCAATAATACCCAGTCTCATTAGGCAAAGATTGCTTCCAACCTCATTAATCGGACGTGTTTTAATCTACAAACAGTTAACGAAATAAAGCAAAAAGGAAATTTGGTAAAAATTTACATCTTCACCATAATGGCGTCTGTTTACTAAATAAAATGGCATCTGCACCTCGTCCAACTCCCTACTTTTGGTCCTAGAGAACATTTGATAGCTTCTAAATTAACCTAACCTGGTAAATATTCGTTTCCTTAACCATTCGATATCTCCTTACCTTTATAATGCTCTGTAAATTCAACCTCAGATACTTTTTCAGATCACCTTAAATAGTTATGCCGCTGAACTACAAAAAAAAATTTTTTTTTTTAGGTTACGTTAGGTTTATAGTTGGGTTTGGTTAGGCTTAGATACGTTAATTAGGTTTGGTTGGGTTAGTTTTGTTTAGGCTTATTTAACTGCAGCTCTGGGAAGGTTATGCTAACAAAGCAATGGTAAAGATTCGGAAGACGACCCAGTCTTTTTTTGACAAAGCTATTTTTTCTGATAGATTTTTATGTGTTTTGAATTCATCTGATGTTTGTTTGTTATACATTGCAACTTTTTTTTTCCCCCAAAGTAAAAATTGCCACAAAAAAAGTCAGATTAATTAAAAACCATCAAAATCAATAAGAGAAAATTTGGGTAGAATTTTACATCTTCACCATAATGGCCTTTGTTTACGTCTACGTATTGGGACTGCCCCTCGTCCAACTCCCTACTTTTGGTCATAGAGAACATTATTGATAGCTTCTATATTAATGTAACCTAACTTAACCTAACCTAACCAAACCTTAACCTACATTGACAAATAGCAGAACCTTCTTTAAACCAAACTTAACTTTATTTTTCGAAGAGAAGGTCTCACAGAAAACATTGAATATCTCACTAACTAACAATTTACGATGGAAATGTAATTAAGAAAACCTTCTCAAAATGCATCAGGTAATGCAAAAATATAACCCTGAATTCTCTAGACCGTTATGGTGAAGATGTAAAATAATACCAAAATTTGCTTTAAGTAATCCTGAGCAACTAATTAAACCTAACCTAACCTAAGCAAACCTAATTAAAACCAACCTAACCTATGCAAACCTAATTAAACCGAACCTAACCTAAGCAAACCTAACCTAACCTATTGGGTCATCACGAATCTTTACCTAGTTTAGGTTTGGTTTGGTTACGTTACTTCTTAGATGTAGGCAATAGACACCTGCTGCCCGGTGGAATAATCCAGGAGAGATACTTACGGGGATGTAGGCAGTGGTGCAGACTGAGTGATTCCCCATGTCCTCTCTTCCCGGATCCCTTAGTGTCTCATTTACACAAGAGAGCAGCTGCAGCCTGCCCTCTAAAGACAACTTCTTCTACTACCTACATAACATTACTACACCTTACACTTTTACACTCTCTTCAAATCAAAATTTAAAATGGCTTTACCACACCCAGCCTCGAAGTCCCCATCTGGGGAGGAGACCACAAATGTCCCCAGGTCGGACTGCCCCTCTGCTGATGACCTACGGTGTCTTGACACTTCCTCTAATACTTTTACTCTCGATTTCTGCAACATTCGTGGCTTTAGATCTAATTTCCAATCTGTGGAACACCATCTCTCCTCCACTAAACCTCATCTTCTCTTCCTAACTGAAACACAGTTGTCTGTGACTACTGACAGCAGCCCCTTCTCTGTTCCCTCCTACTTTCTCTATCCTCATTTTCAATCCAAAGCTAGCTGTTGCACATATGTGCGTAACAACATTACTTGCCCACAATCTTGAATCTTCAGAATTTTCTACCATCTGGCTAAAACTTCAATGTCACTCTCTAACTAAATTCATCTGTGCTGTATATCTCTCCCCTAATTCCTCTGACTATGTAAAATTTTTGGACTATTTGACTTCCAAAGTGGAGTACATCTTATCTCACTTTCCTTATGCTGAGATCTCCATTTTAGGGGATTTCAATGTTCACCACCAGCTTTGGCTTTCGTCTTCTTTCACTGACCAACCTGGTGAACAAACCTTCAACTTTGCTATCCTTCATGACCTAGAGCAGCTAGTGCAGTTCCCTACCCGTATCCCTGACTGCCTTGGAGACACGCCCAACATTCTTGATCTTTTCCTAACTTCCAACCCTTCAGATTACTCTGTTAAACTTTCCTCTCCGTTGGGCTTTTCCGATCACAATCTTATTTCCGTTACCTGTCCTATCACTCCAGTGCAGCCTCAGGACCCGCCTAAGCAGAGGTGCTTCTGGCATTTCAACTCTGCTAAGTGGGAGGACCTAAGGCAGTACTATTCTGATTTTCCTTGGGATGATTATTGCTTCCATGTCAGAGATCCTTCTCTTTGTGCCGAGCGCATAACAGAGGTGATTATCTCTGGCATGGAGCTATACATTCCTCATACTTTCTCTAATACTAAAGCTAAAAAGCCCTGGTTTAACTCTGCTTGTTCTCATGCTGTCAATGATAGAGAGGCGGCTCACAAACGGTACCGTAGCCAACCATCTGCTGAAACTCATGCCCTATATATTTCTGCCCGTAATCATGCCAAATCTATTCTCCAACTTACTAAAAACTCTTTCATCTTGTGATTTCTGGCATCTAGCCAATAATATCTCTAACAATTTTACTTCTTCATCTTTCCCTCCTTTACTTCAACCAGATGTGTCTCTTCTTTCTCTAAAGCTGAACTCTTCGCTCAAACCCTTGCTACCAACTCTACTTTGGATGATACTGGGCATATTCCTCCTACTCCTCCACCCTCTGACTACTTCATCCCTAAAATTAGAATTCTTTATCATGACGTTTTCCCGGCCCTCTCTGGCCTTGATTCTCGGAAGGCTTACGGTCCGGATGGAGTCCCTCCTGTTGTTCTCAAAAACTGTGCTTCCGAACTCGCTCACTGCCTGGTCAAACTCTTTCGTCTGTCTCTCTCTACTTCTATCTATCTTTCTTGCTGGAAGTTTGCTCACATTCAACCTGTCCCTAAAAAAGGTGACTGCTCCAATCCTTCTAACTATCGCCCTATAGCTTTGATTTCCTGCCTTTCTAAAGCCTTTGAGTCTGTCCTTAACAAGAAGATAATGAGGCATCTATCAGCTCACAACCTTCTCTCTGATTGCCAGTATGGTTTCCGTAAAGGCCGATCTACTGGTGATCTTCTTGCTTTCCTAACTGAATCTTGTCATCCTCTTTTAGGGACTTCGGTGAAACATTTGTTATTGGCCTTGACATATCGAAAGCCTTCGATAGAGTCTGGCATAAATCTTTAATTTCTAAATTACCCTGCTACGGATTCTATCCTTCTCTCTGTACCTTCATCTCCAGTTATCTTTCCAACCGGTCTATTGCTGCTGTAGTGGACGGTCACTGTTCTTCTCCTAAAACTATCAACAGTGGTGTTCCTCAGGGTTCTGTCCTATCACCCACTCTCTTTCTATTATTCATCAATGATCTAAATCTGACTCAATGCCCTATCCACTCCTATGCTGATGACACCACCTTGCATTTTTCAACGTCGTACAACAGACGCTCAACCCAACAAGAATTAAATGACTCAAGGCGAGATGCTATAGGACTCTTAACTTCTGATCTTTCACTAGTTTCTGATTGGGGCAGAGCAAACCTGGTTATGTTCAATGCCTCAAAAACTCAATTTCTACAACTATCTACTCGACATAACCTTCCAGATAACTATCCCCTCTTGTTCAATGACACCCAACTTCCCCTCTCCTCCACATCAAACACACTCGGTCTATCCTTTACTAAATATCTAAACTGGCAATTTCATATCTCTACTCTTGCTAAATCAGCTTCCAAGAAGTTAGGTATCCTATAGCGTCTGCGTCCATTTTTCTCTCCCTCTCAGCTGCTTGCTCTGTACAGGGGCCTTATCCGCCCATGTATGGAGTATGGCTCTCAAGTCTGGTGGGGTACAACTCATACAGCATTATTAAACAGGACGGAGTCTAAAGCTTTTCGCCTCATCAACTCTCCTCCTCTAACTGACTGTCTTAATTCTTTAAATCACCGCTGCAATGTTCCACCTTTATCTATCTTCTACCGCTATTTCCATGCTGACTGCTCTTCTGAACTTGCCTGCCCCTCCTCCCGCGGCTTCGCTGCACAAGACTTTCTACTTCTTCTCATCC
>JAPQNM010000046.1:1765290-1807790 GCA_029783475.1 Metacarcinus magister
CTTCTGTCTTATTTCTCCATCCATCTCTCCATGCTTGTATATATATATATATATATATATATATATGTATATTTTTTATAAATATAATGTTATTTTAGTATATGTCAGTATATTTCTTCATGACTCATCCTTAACTATTTAATTTATGATATTAGGTTACTGTATATATTATTAGTCAGTGTGAGTGTCTTGTTTTTATGATAGGTTAACATTCACAGCAAGGAATAATAAAATTAAGTAATAAGGGTAACTAATATATTGTATAAAATAGGTAGAAAAAATTATATTTTCCTAAAGTTATGAGATCAATATAAAATATATCATCTTTGAAACTTGAGCACCTTGGTAACATTTGAAAGACAAATTGTATAAAACGAAAACCCCACCAAAAAATATAACAATACACACATGTATTATTTTAAAGTATTGCACCTAAAAACTATATTGCATATGGTTAAGATTGCCACTCCCTGAAAATTTGAAACAGTTCAGAAAGGGTCAACAAATTTAGTTTCTAAGGTGGCTTCATACTCTGCTCTTAAAAGTAGAAGTGTTATAAACAGTAAGGCTGCATACACACCAAACCAGTCAAGTCGAGTCACATGGAGTCTTGACTCTGTGTGATTCGCCAGTCAGGGGAACATGGTTTTCTGAGTGATTTTGCAGGAACCATTCACACCAGGGGAGTCAAGTCAGGTCAAGTCATACCGACTCCCCTAGTGTGAATGGTTCCTGCAAAATTGCTTAGAAAATTGTGTTAACTTGACTGGTGAGTCATGTAAGAGTCAAGACTATGTGACTCGACTCGACTCATTTGGTATGTATCCAGCCTAAGTCTCCATACACACCAAACGAGTCGAATCGAGTCACAGAGTCTTGACTCAATGTGACTCGCCAGCCAAGGGAACATAATTTTCTACGTAATTTTGCAGGAACCATTCACCAAGGAAGTTGGCATGACTCAACTCGACGACTTGACTCCCTTGGTGTGTATGGTTCCTGCAAAATTACTCAGAAAATTATATTCCCTTGACTGGCGAGTCACATAGTCAAGACTCTATGTGACTTGACTCGTTTGGTGTGTATGTAGCCTTATAGGCAGAGTTTCAGAGTCGAGACACTTAGGTAGAGCAGCTGGCGATTAAGGAAAGACTATCTACACATAAAGACATTATTTATGTGCAGATATGACCTCCTTCAGTGCCTCTGCTATTGACCTTACTACCTGCACGCCCTCTCTATGACTTGCCGCAATGTCCTGGTGGACTAACAGTCTGCCTATGGCCCTCCAACGACTGCCGCTGAACTTCCACAGCCTCCTGCTGGGCCACCACATTGGACATGTGATCCCGGGTCTCCTGTTGTGTTTGGAGAATACCTGACACAAGCCGACAGTCACCTCCATAACCTAAAATTAATACAAAATCCATATGTTAAATCTTTAAAGTAATCATCTATGTTATAAAACTTTGTAATTAGGAATCCATAATTAAAATATATATGTGTACAGACCAGCAGAATTAAAAGCAGATCTATAGGTATAGGGGGGACATCTATACCAATCTAATCAATGCCTAACTCATTTATGGCATGAATATTAGGTGTGTAATTATTTTCCTTGTGACGGTCTGACTCAGGGTAGAGCATGCAGTCATACAGGTTGATCATCAATAATCTGGCGATCAATATTCCGGTTCTTTCAGTTTTCTAGTCTGAATTTCAGAGCGCAGTTTCAAATTTTTGGTTATCGGGAGGGGTTGTTTTTTTTTCATCAATTGATTTTTTTTTTTTTTTTTTTTTTATATATATACATTAAAAGGGTACTGGCCAAGAAACAACAAAAATACATTAAACAAATCCCTCTTGTCGCCAGACCCTGTAAAGAGGTCAGTAAGAAAAATAGAAGCAGGGGGTGGAGGTGTTTATGTTTGTTTTCACTTATTTGCCGTAATTGTTAAAATCTGCTGATGTATAGTCAATGATGAAGATGATGATCCTGACAGCCCATCTGCTATTAAACTTCTTTTCAAGGGTACAGTAATGAATTAAAATTCTGTAGAACTATTTCATTTAGTTGTTGAACATTAAATTTTCATTTGCTTTTCATTTACTGTCTAATTTTCTTTCTTTAAAGCATTGTAGCTATTTTCTGTTACAATATATACACCATATATACGTAGGGTAAGGGAACAAAACATCAATAATCCAGAAATTTTGAAAATCCAGCAGTCCTAAGGTCCCGTGGTTACTGGATTATCGATGGTCAACCTGTATATATATATATATATATATATATATATATATATATATATATATATATATATATATATATATATATATATATATATATATATATATATATATATATTGTGACTAGTTCCTAGGGGATGATATAATTTTGTGGGTGTTGAGATGGTGAGGCCGTTATATGTTGGTGAGGCCCGTATGAGTGGTCTGTGACCTCCTTGCGCTGGGCATTGCGTCTCGTGAGCCCCGTTATAATTTTCTTTTGTGTTTTTGGCTATGTTGCCATGTTTTTTTGTCCCTTTGTGGATGTTGTTTGTGTTACCCGTTTGCTCAGTGCAGCAACAGGCCTCTTTGGGCATCTTTTGAGCCTTTCTTGCAAGGGAGTGGATAATGTATGTAGTGCAGAGGTCCCTCTTGTGGCGGACTGGCTGGGGCCGGGGAGTCGTTGGTGCGGCTGCCTCTGTGTGCCTGACCGGTGGAGTGTCGCGTCAGTCTGCTTGTGGCTACAGTTGGGGTTAGACGTTTGAGAGGGTTCGGGTCTCGTCGTTGTTTCTTTTGTACATATTAGCTAGTCAATTACATGCCACAATACCCTGTTGGTGGTGGCTTAGCTAAGGGTCATGTTTCTTGGTCTTGTTCTGGTTTCTGGGAGCTGTGAGACACGTACTAGTACAGAAACGTCCTCAGCGTTGAGCTTCGTCTACTTTGCCCCACGCACATTACACACACACACACACACATCCATTGGCTTACACTAAGTAATAGTGTTCACGTTGGACAAAGTAAAGACGGGCAACGCTTTGACGGAATGTTTCTGGCCCCAGTAGTGGCAGGAAGAGGGAGGACGCCAGTACTCAGTTATATGAGGGTGGAATTCCTCCTCTGCTGGGGTTCACAGGCCTTCATAGCCTAAGAAGTGTAAAAGCTCCAACCACTTTTTGAGGTCTTCGTTAATGTTGGTATACCAACATCAACGAAGACATAAAGCGGTCGCGGCTACTTAGCCCTTCTGCCAGAAGCCAAACCTCTGCATCTCAGAGTTATGGCTATGTAAATTATCGAGGTTCACTGCAGGGAGAATTGGTCGCCTCGTGTCGAACCTGGTAGCAGTATTTCACACCCTACTGCTGTGATATTTTTTTTCCTGTTGTGTCAAAGAGGAGGAGAGAGGTCAAGGGTGTCTAGTTTTCCAGTGACTTGTGAGACTATTGTTCTCGTTGTCTCGCCCGGTCGTGTGGCGAGTGTTTTTCCCCTTGGTTGCAAATCACGGACCAGCCATTTTGTTGGCCAGGAGTGTGACGTAACAATATATATATATATATATATATATATATATATATATATATATATATATATATATATATATATATATATATATATATATATATATATGTGTGTGTGTGTGTCTATATATATATATATATATATATATATATATATATATGACACACACACACACACACATATATATATATATATATATATATATATATATATATATATATATAAATATATATATATATACATATATATACACACTGGTACTCCCTCCGTCGCGGGGGTTACGTTCCAGATCCTCACGCAATAAGTGAAAATCCGCGAAATAGAAATATCCTATTTAAATACACCCTAGGCATGTTTTTATAACATTTACGGTACTTTTAAAAGTATTTTAAGGTCTTTAAACACACTTTTAAAACAATAGAAACACATTTAAACATATAAAAGATATTGAGAGAGCAAGAGCAATGGATAATACAAAAATATCGTACAAACAGTATAAAGAAATAGAGTGTACTCACCAGCAAAGAAGACGATCATTTTACCGAGAAATGGTTATCATATTAATTCAAAACACATCGAAATCTATCAGAATAATATAGTTTTGTCTTGAAAATATGAGGAGGTATTTCTTTACAATTACTGCTTCACCTCTTTCTTTTTTCTCTTTCCCTACATAATATACATAGTGTACTCAACACATCTGTGAAGGTTTCAGGCAGTGCTCACCATTATTTTCCTCGCAAAACGTCTTTCAAGTTGTTAGGTTATGTTAAGGTTGTTAGGTTAGATTACGGTTATGTTATGGTTATGTTAAGTTAGGTTAGGTTCGGTTATATAAGAATTTTACATTTTATTACCCAAGAGTTAGGGTTCTCAACCTTAGACTTTTTTTCTGGATTTGGGTAATAAAATTTTTAAATCTTATTTAACCGAACATAACCTAACTTAACATAACCTTACAACCTTAACATAACCATAATTTAACATAACCTAACCAACCTAACTTAAGGTAACCTAACATAACTTCAAAGGCGTTTTGCGAGGTATATAATGGTGAGCACCGCCTGAAACCTTCACAGATGTGTTGAGTAGTACACTATGTATAAGAAAAAGAAAGAGGTGGAGCAGTAATAGTAAAAAATAAAATACCTAAGACCATACTGTTTTCCGAAATTTTATCTTTTTCTCTCCCTCGTTGACTGATGAGTTCACGCCGCCATCCAAATTTTAAACTAAAAATTTCATATCATTATACCCCTACAACACATATACTTCACATATATTTCAGGAAATAATATAACTATATGGGGATAAGAATTTGAGTTATTTGCTAAAAAATAATTGCTTAGTTAAGCTCCGTTGAGGAGGTCCCCCAGCTCCCAAGCCTGCGTTACCAAAGGTTTCAATTTCGGGTATTGACTATTGATACAAACAAACAACACAGCAAAAGACGACTGTGAAATCGGATTTGTTGATGATGGTGAAGAACACTGCTCATTGGCAACGATCACAACTATAGAGCTCCTGCACCTGACGTCACACCTCGATTCGAAATGTCAACAACCGCCATGTTTGTAGGCTACCCAACCAAATTATTGGGGGCACAATTATAAGAAAACATCATAAGACTTGCATAAAATTGACCATTTTCAACCATGGTAACTACCTGTTGTGCATACAAATGTAACACCAGGCATGGAGAAGTTATGGGGAGGCGTTTTTACAAAATACTAGCCGACAAAGAAACCCGTGACAAATGGATTTCTGCTTTAAAGAGAACCCAGAGCATAAAGAAGCCTCATAAGCGGTGGGATAACAAAGGAAGTTATTGGCGAGTGTGCAGTGATCACTTTGTTGGAGGTATGTAGTAATGAAAGCATCTGGTCACTATGATAATGTGGGTTTTCTTTACAACTACTGCTCCAGCTCTCTTTTTTTCTCTTTCCCTATGCCTATACATAGTGTACTCAACACATCTGTGAAGGTTTCAGGCGGTGCTCACCATGTTATGTTATGTTATGTTGGTTAGGTTAGGTTAAGGTTGTTAGGATAGGTTACGGTTATGTAATGGTTAGGTTAAGTTAGGGTAAAGATTAGGAAGACGACCCAGTCTGTTTTTTGGACGAAGCAGATTTTTCTGATAAATTTTGATGTGTTTTAAATTAATTTGTTTGTTATGCCATACAATTTTCCCCCAAGGTAAAAATTGCCACAAAAAAGTCAGATTAATTCAAAACCATCACTAGAAATTAAAGAAAAATTGCTTTAAATAATCCTAAGCCAACCTAATTAAACCTAACCTAACCTATTGGGTCGTCTTACGAATCTTTACCTAGTTTAGGTTTGGTTTGGTTAGGTTATGTTAGGTTTAATTAGGACTGCTTAGGTTAGGTTAGGTTTAATTAGGTTTGTTTGGGTTAGGTTAGATTTAATTAGGTTTGCTTGGGTTAGGTTAGGTTTAATTAGGTTTGCTTAGCATTACTTAAATCAATTTTTCTTCTATTGAATGTGATGATTTTTAATTAATCTGACTTTTTTGTTGCAATTTTTACCTTGGGGGGGGGGAGAAAAAAATACATAAAATTGACCATTTTCAAACATGGTAAATAGCTGCTGTGCATACAAATGTCACACCAGGTATGGGAGGTTATGGGGAGACATTTTTACAAGCAAACCTACCCAACCTATCCTACTACCACTTACTCTTACAAACACTCACACTTTCCATGCACAATACCACACTAGAACAGGCTTACTCATATTATTATATAGAACTGCACCATACACTCGTTCACATAAATACACAACCATTGATCACCCCAACACAACACACACACACACACACATGCTTCATTCACTTCCCTCCCCTGCACACTGGGAACTAAATATTTGAAAATATTTTAAATTTGAAAGTTGTTCCCGTCGCAAATCGGAAGTGTCTATATACACGACCATAATGCAAATAATTATTCTCTATGACAGTCTATATACGCGACTGTAATGCAAATAATTATTCACAATGAGTGTCTATATATATACACAACTGTAATGCAAATAACTATTCACTATGGCAGTGTCTAAATACACGACTGTAATGCAAATAACTATTCCCCGGGGGGAGTGGAAAACGTTGGGCGGTCTCCTTACACCCATGCCCCTGTCCACCCAGCAGTGAATAGGTACTGGATATAAGCCAGGGGTTGTGACCTGTCTTCTGGGGTGGTGACCTGGCACCTGCCTCGGTGAGGTGTGCAAGGGTGCTGATACAAAGGCTATCTATACCCACGAACCCAACAGTATAGTATGAAGTCTGTACAGTGTCTATATACACGACTGTAATGCAAATAACTATTCTATATGACAGTATCTATATACACGACCGTAATGCAAATAACTATTCACTATGACAGTGTCTATATACACCTGTAATGCAAATAAATATTCACTATGACAGTGACTAGCCTACAAACATGGCGATTGTTGACATTTCGGCTCAAGGTCGTGACGTCACTGCAGGAGCTCTATAGGAAGCGACTGTGAAATCAGCCCCTAGAACACAACAGCTAATTAGCGGCCGAGACAACAATACCGACGCTCTGATTGACTGAATCAATACGTACGGCTATTCTATCGTGAAGGGCGAGATTTAAAATTATAAACAATGCTGCGGAACGCCGCGAAATAGAGAAAAGATACGCGATATCAAACTTAATAAGTCTTACAGAAAAACCCCGCGAAATAAAGGAACCGCGATATAACGGGGGATTCGTATTTATATATATATATATATATATATTATATATATATATATATATTATATATATATATATATATATATATATATATATGTATATATATATATATATATATATATATATATATATATATATATATATATATATGTATATATATATATATATATATATATATATATATATATATATATATATCGGCTAGATTGAATATTTTCTGGCTGAAAGTAGCAATATTCGACTAAATTTAGCCAGAAAAATGGCTAATCTGGCAATACTGCTATTAATGCATGATTTGTGACAAGTCGCAAGATTATGATTAAAACAATCAATTTCTCTTAATAGCACGAAAGGTTTATTTGTTATTTGGGAGAAGCGTATGAATATGGTAGACAAGAGTGGCATGCTGTTTATGTGGGTGCATATATTTTCTGAAGGGAGAGAAAGGGTGTATGGAAGGGTGTAGCAGTCACCCCTACACACCTTAGAGAACGGAGATACCCGTTCTCTGAAAACGTGGGTCGCGCAGCCATACTATTGTAACTTTGTTTTCATTTCATTTTTCTATGTATAATTTTATATGTACTTTATTTATGTTTTTCTTTTTATTATATTATTGTATATTTTATTGCGCTGCATTTTAGCGCGCACAACAAACTTGGCGCGCACTGCCTGAACACAGTGCGCATATACAATTTATGATATTTATTTTTAAAATGTTTATTTTATATATATATATTCTATATTTTTATCAAATAAATAACCTCAACTGGACCTGAGTTTTCTCTCTCCAGTCGACCAACTAGCTATTATGAACACCCAAGCATTAAGCAATAATTGGTGACACCGGAGTGTAGCTATGGTCGTAGGTAGCTTCTAGCCTGTGCTAAAAAGAACACAAATCTCTTAGTGCCAGGACCTGGATCTTCTAGATTCATTCGTCCAAACACTCGTAAGGCAAAAAGCTTCGCCTCCATTATGGGGTTTGCGAAGTCGAGTCTTAGGCCGAGAGAAACTACACTTATTTGTGTAGCTGCTACCTAGAAGGTTATCCCCTCCCACCCACCCTGGCACCTTCTGTGCCCCCTCAGACGCCCTCACTGCGTCATCGGCACGGCCTTATGCCCTGCCCCCTCAGACGCCTTACTGCGTCTTCAGCGGCCTAATGCGCACGCATGCGCGGCCTCTACCCCCTCAGACGCCCTCACTGCGTCATCGGCACGGCCTTATGCCTTGCTCCCTCAGACGCCTTACTGCGTTTTCAGCCGCCTCACGCGCACTCTACACCCTCTGACGCCTTCTTGCTTGATCATGTGTCCTCAACGCACCCCTTTGCGCCTTCAGTGCAACATTATGTCCAACCGGCGTTAAAGTGATCTCCACCATCGCCACTCATCGTAGTGGATTACTCATCGCCCTGTGGATTACTCTACTCTCCCGTGGATAGTACAGTACGGTGCAGACAACGCTCCAGCAGACGCCCTCCCACTGCCGTGTCGTCTTCTCACACTCCCAGGCATCAAGGTCGCTCTACGCTGGCGGAACTACAGATGCAGATCGTCTCTTTCCATCAGCTTCACGACCTCTCACCCTGGCATCTGAGCTTCACGGCACATCTGGGAGAACTTCACTTGGACCCACACCTGCACCGACTGTCAAGCCTCCATGGTGATTCGGCACTTGACCTCGTCGGCCCCTCTGCCCCACACTGCCGGTTATCGCTACATCCTCTCGGCAACCGCCGCTACAGGACTTCCAGCTACCACCCGCAGTCGAACGGCATGGTCGAACGGTCATCACCAGCCTCCGCCCAACGCGAGAACTGGTCCCAGGCGAACTTGCAACCACAGGAAGACATCGTTCCTCCCTCCCTTGTCACTAGGGGGGGAGTATTGTAGCACCTTAGAGAACGGAGATACCCGTTCTCTGAAAACGTGGGTCGCGCAGCCATACTATTGTAAATTTGTTTTTATTCCATTTTTCTATGTATAATTTTATATGTACTTTATTTATGTTTTTTTCTTTTTTATTATATTATTGTATATTTTATTGCGCTGCATTTTAGCGCATACCACAAACTTGGCGCGCACTGCCTAAACACAGTGCGCATATACAATTTATGATATTTGTTTTTAAAATGTTTATTTTATATATACACTATATTTTTGTGAAATAAATAACCTCAACCGGACATGAGTTTTCTCTCTCTAGTCGACCAACTAGCTATTATGAACACCCAAGCATCAAACAATAAGGGGATGAACAGAAGTAGGCAAGGGTTCGAATGGGTTGAATGTGAGATAGACAGAACAGTGAAAGGTGTGGTAATAATTTAAGTGGAAGACTGAGATGGAACGAAAGAAGACTTTGGAATGGTACAGAGAGAAAGAGGCCCTAATGTATGTAAGGTAATATGATTGAAGCCTGGGTGGTGATCATCTCTTCTGAGCTAGGGCACAGTGTATGGCTGTGAATTCAAGAAACTACAGATGGTCAGAGTCACGCAGCAAAGTGAGAGGACAAGACGGTAGTGCATGTGGTACTGGAATGTCAGAAGTATGACCGTGACAGAATGGAAATAATGTGTGTGATTCTGACTGATATGGTACGTGAAATGAATTAACCCATTGCGATGATTTTCAGGAAATCCTTAAACACAGGAGTAGTTCCCAGGTTATGGAGGCAGGCAAATGTAGTTCCTATATTCAAGAAAGGAGATAAGGCAGAAAGTAGTAACCTCTTTCTTTCTTTCTTTCTTTCTTTCTTTCTTTCTTTCTTTTTTCTTTTTTTTTTTTTTTTTTTTTTTTCTCATTAAAAGAGCATTGGCCAAGGGAAAACAAAAACATTAAAAAAAAAAATCCCGCTTGTCGCCAGACCCTGCAAAGAGGACAGTAGAACGAATAAAGTAAGGGGTGGATTTCATTTAACATTAGAGGTGTCTTGAAACTCCTCTTTTGAAAGAGTTTAAGTCATAGACAGGTGGAAAAACAGACAAAGGAAGAGAGTTCCAGAGTTTACCAGTGTAAGGGATGAAAGAGTGAAGATACTGGTTAACTCTTGCATTAGGAAGATAGACAGAATAGGGATGAGAAGAAGTAGAAAGTCTTGTGCAGCGAGGCCGCAGGAGTGGGGGAGGCATGCAGTTAGCAATTAGTTTAACATCAGTGGTAGGTCAGATGTTAGAAGCTATCTGTCAGGGCCGAGGTGACTACCAATTAATATTATGTTTCTAGAGAGTTGTGGGGAAGAAAAGTCATGGAGTATGATACCCCGAATATATTTACACACACAATAATAGCAATCAGCAGGCTAACAGCCAAAACAAATCACCAACGACGATCTGCTCGTAAACAATTACCAGAGCAGGGGTATGGCACCCAATAACTCCCTGAACAGCTGCCTGAAGCGTGAGATGCGCGGCAGCAACACTCGGCAACGTAGATAGCACCTCAGGCAGCAGGGAGGGTCGAATGGTGTAGGTACAGTTGAAGGGCACACTGGAAGGGAGCCCAAGTCTCCAGAAATGCCTTCGGAATGTTGAGAACCAGCAGCAGGTGGTGAGGTGTTGTCAGGTGAGAGAGCTGAGCCGTTCTGTGTCTCCGGTCCGGCGGCGTAGAGCTTGTTTCGGTTAGACTACCCCCCTACCCCTGGACAAGGGGGTGGGGTAGTGGCAAGAAGCCGGCGAACAAGCAGTTGGAGAGTTGAACCAGCGCCGGCAGACTAGAGTGGTAATTCAACCACTAAGAAGGAGGGAACGAGACAGGTGCAGTTCCTCACACATGCCCCCACTAAAACATCTGCTGCACATCTGATGTCGAAGAACTGCAGCTGACCAGGAGACATAAACAAACTTATAATAGGCCTGAGTGCAGAAAACAAAACTTGTAAAAGGCTGGAGTGCAGGAAACAAATGAGGAAGAACTATTGCCGGCTGAGAAGGTCGACTCCAATGTTGTCTGTCCCGGCAACATGAACAACTCTAAATTTATAGGGTTGAAGACCTAAAGCCCATCGTAGTACTCTGTCATTTTTACCTTTAAATTTCTCAAGGTATATTAGAGGCTTGTGGTCTACTTCAAGGATAAATTCCTTACCTCGAAGATAAAAGTCAAACCTATGAATGCCGAACACGATGGCCAGGCATTCCCTCTCGATGGTAGAGTATCGTCGCTCCCGATCAAGTAGTTTCCGGCTGGCGTAAGAGATGGAAAGTGGACGATCATCATGGTACTGAAAGAGTACAGCACCTAATCCATAGTTTGAAGCATCGGTACGTAGGACGAAGGTCTGGCTTGGGTCTGGAAGACGAAGAATAGGTCCCGAGGTCAAGGCTTGCTTCAGCAGCTTGAACCGTTCGTGCAGATCTTCAGTCCACTGGAGGGGGTCCCGTACCGGCTTCTTCAACAAGTCAGAGAGGGGGCCGGTAAGCTCAGAGGCCTGATGAATGAAAGTTTTGTAAAAGGATATCAAACCTAGGAAACTCTGGAATAACTTCTTAGTGGTAGGAGGAGTCATGGAGGCGATGGCAGTCAACTTGCCAACTTGTGGTTGAAGATGGTCGCGTGACAATACAAATCCAAGATAGTTGATGGACTCTGCTCCAAACCGGCACTTATTAAGTTTGACAGTCAGACCGTTCTGTTATAGTCTGTCTAAAACAGACTTGAGGGCAGAGATGTTAGTGGGCCAATCAGAAGAATACACAAAAATATTATCAAAATAAAATGAAACATTGGCCAAGCAAGCAAGCACAATCCTCATTAACCGAATATAAGTGGCACAGGCCGTAACGAGACCAAAAGGCATTCGAGTAAATTCCATCAGGCCCTTGTGAGTGGGAAACGCAGTGAAGTGTCGAGCTTTGGCAGAAAGTGGAACCTGGTAATATGCCTTACTCAAATCTAGCTCTGAGAAGAACTCAACACCAAAAAGCTTATGCAGCTCAGTCTCAATACTGCAGGATGGTTCAGCATGGAAAACAGTAACGGAGTTGAGTAACCTGTAATCAATGGCCATCCGATACGCACCGTCGGACTTC
Source organism: Metacarcinus magister (assembly GCA_029783475.1). Lineage (NCBI taxonomy): Eukaryota > Metazoa > Arthropoda > Malacostraca > Decapoda > Cancridae > Metacarcinus > Metacarcinus magister. The sequence continues at coordinate 1,777,612 of JAPQNM010000046.1, forward strand.
CTGACCATGACAACCGGAGAGCAGTGTGGAGAGATTGAAGGTTGGATGATTCCTTGACTCAACAGCTGCTCAACGTCTTCCTGGTAGTAGTGCTGGAGATGAATTGGCACCGGATAGATCTTGGCTTGTATTCTCTCCGTTGTAGTGAGGGTGATGTCGTGCTCGACAGTCTTGGTGCAGCCAGGTTGATCAGAAAAAGTAGACTGGTATGTGAGAAACAGGTCTTCAACCTCAGCAAACTGGTTCCAAGTGAGAGCAGGATTAATGACAGGTTCTTCAGCATTAGTTGGACTATCAGGTGTTAAAAGCTAGCTCAGGTAAATCATCAATACCCTCATTCAAATAGGATGACTTACCCTTTTCCTCGGGCTCGCTTTAAGGTGAAATCTCGTCGAGGACTTGTAACTGGTTAACTTGGGCCCGCCGATGGTATTTTTTGAGGATATTGGCGTGGTAAAGTTTTGGTCCTCTTGGCATGTCGATCAAGTAGTCCACCTTACCCCGTTTTTCCAAAACTTTGTTAGGGCCACTCCAAGCAACCAACAACTTGCTGGAGTCACTAGGCAGTAGTAATAATACCTCATCACCTGGTTGGAATTGACGGTCTTGAGATCTTACGTCAAAGTAAGACTTATACCGGGCAATACTCACATCCGCGTTCTTGGCAGAAAGCTGGGCACATTCGGTCAGTTTCTCCCGTAGCTCGATGACGTAACGGAAGGACGATCTCTCATCTTTCGGGATCCTACGGTTTTCCCATAGGTCACGGAGCACCGAGAGGGGGCCCCGCACTGACCTGTCATAGAGGAGTTCAAAAAGAGAGAATCCAGTCCGGTCGTTAGAGATCTCTCTGAGGGCAAACAAGGTAGGAATTAGATATCGATGCCACTCCTTGGGCTTATCAGAGCACAACTTCCGAAGGGCAGACTTCAGGGTACCGTGCAGCCGCTCAACTCGCCCGTTTCCGCTGGGGTGGAAAGGCGTGGTGAAGATGGGTTTTACTCCCAGTAGTTTGTGTAGCTCTACCATAAGCTGGGAAGTAAATTGAGTCCCACGGTCGGAAAGGATCTCCCTGGGGATTCCCACTCTGGCGAAGATGGTTAACAGAGCTTCAGATACAGATATGGTGTCAATATCTTTAAGAGGTATAACTTCTGGAAATCCAGTGGAAAAATCAATAAGAGTTACAATGTAACGATGCCCTTCAGAAGACGGTGGAGACAAGGGACCTACCAAGTCAATGGCAACTCTGGAGAAGGGTTCAGTTACGACAGGTAACGGTTGAAGAGGTACTGGACGTACCCTTCCCTTAGCTGACATGCGTTGACACTTGTCGCAGGAACGGCAGTAATCCCGGATGTCTGCACACATCCCTGGCCAATAAAAGTCTTGCAATATCTTCATCTGGGTCTTCCGGTGGGAGAAATGTCCAGCCAAAGGACCTTCGTGAGCAACACGTAGGATGACGGGACGGCAATTGCTGGGAACAACCAAGGATAAACCATTTCCCTTTTGAGGGTGATCCGAGGGGAGACATTTTCGGTACAGGAGGCCGTCTTCATGTATAAACTGGTAAGTGGCACCATCCCGTGCCTTCTCAACTTCTCGAGTGGTAGCCTTTGTTTGTAAACGCGTCAACGAAGGACAGGATTCCTGAAGTTGACGAAACTCATCAGGGGTTACAGTCAAAGGATGGAGCTTAGGCAGAACTAGAGGGTGGACCCGTTTAGATCGACTGGCTCTGGTCTCCACAGCACACACTTGAGTAGTGGAGGACTCAACTGGTGGTAGATGCTGACATCCAGAAAGGAGGTTGTCCTTGTCTTGAGAGGAGAGGGAGGTTCCGGGCGAAGGCGAGTCATGAAGAGGCGACAGTGGATCTTGTAGGGAAGAAACGTCGGTGGTGGCTTGGTCATGGTTACTATGGAGAATATGGTTGTCATTACTGTGTAGAGAATCAGGACTATCAGGAGCTTGTACCCCGGGAATATTCCCAACTAGAGCACTAGCAAATTTAATTGGGGCCCTTACAGCATCTGTCCAGCCAGTGTAAAATGGGCACCGTAAGTAACACTTAACGACAGGAAATTCATCGAGGCGTCCCAAATAGTTAGCAATTTGTACTTTTGGGGCAGAGTGATGGGTCAATGTCTGGCAAGGCTTCCTCGGAAATTACAACTCCAGACCATCCAGTATCCCTAATTATAGAGGAAGACCATGACCCATTAATAGTCCCCGTAACTGAGAAGTTAGGCACTTTATGATCTTCTAAACAAAATCCAACCTTATAGGGGGGCGTGGTAGTAGTTCCATCCTTGAATGCTCGAGGATTCCTGGGACAGCGTGGTTGTCCTGCTTCCCCACAATTGTGACAAGTCACGGTTGAGGGAGTCTGACTCCCAGAAGAAGGTAGAGACTGGGGTGGAGTAGAAAGTCGAGGGGAGATTTTCTTAGAGTTGTTGTAGGAAGAGACCTTAGGATAGGCGTTGTGGGTGGATGCCCAGTCATCCGCTAGTTGTATTGCTTCCTTCAGCTTGGTAGGCCTTCTTTCCTTGATGAATAGGCGTAGTTCTGGTGATAAGGAGGACAAAAATTGGTCAAAGATGATAAACTCCCTTAAATCAGCATAAACATTGGCCATAGAGGAAGACTCAACCCAAGAATCAAAACATCCTCGATAACTGGGTAACGAACTGATGGTAGTTCTGTCCTACTCTAATCTTGTTTGACCTGAAATCCACCCGGTAGCCATCTGGAGTTTTACTGAAGCCTGTTAACAAGGCTTGCTTCAGTAACTCGTAATCCTCAGTGGTGGATGATGGAAGGGACGTGTAGAGTTCGGCAGCTTTACCAGTAAGGAGGCAACCCAGACGAACGGCAAAGGTATCTCTGGGTAAAACCAGCATCTCGGCCACTCGCTCAAACCTAGTTAAGTAGGTGGCTATGTCCTCTTCATCCTTGTATGGTGGTAGACTAGGTCTGGAAACAGGATCAAGTAATGGTAGGACTTTAGCTGCAATTTCTGCCAGCTTGATCTCTTTCTCCCTCTCAGCTTGTCTTTCTTCTCTTTCCGCTTGTTTTTCTTCTCTTTCCTTCGTAGCTTGTCTTTCTTCTCTTTCTCTTTCCTTCTCAGCTTGTCTTTCTTTTCTTTCTCTTTCCTTCTCAGCTTGTCTTTGTCTTTCTTCTCTCTCAGCTTGTCTTTCTTCCCTTTCGTGTTTCTGTTGTTCTACGATCCACTGGCCAATTTCCTTGCCATGCAGACCCGAGGGCTTCACCCTGCTCCTTCAGTTCTTGAAAGGAAGCCATGGAGAAGACCAAACAGAGAACACAACAAAAAAAAAAAAAATTGGACAACACCTCACGTGCAAAATCTGGCAAAAGCAAGAGTTTGACAACAATCAAAGCACTCTCATAACATTACTCCCGGGCCTCAGGCAGTAATGGCGCGCAGCAGCAACGAATAGATTAAAGCCCACAATCTATAAAAAATAAATAATAAATAATTGGTAGTTCTTATCCTGGCGAGGTCGCCAATATGTCAGGGCCGAGGTGACTACCAATTAATATTATGTTTCTAGAGAGTTGTGGGGAAGAAAAGTCATGAAATATGATACCCCGAATATATTTACACACACAATAATAGCAATCAGCAGGCTAACAGCCAAAACAAATCACCAACGACGATCTGCTCGTAAACAATTACCAGAGCAGGGGTATGGCACCCAATAACTCCCTGAACAGCTGCCTGGAGCGTGAGATGCGCGGCAGCAACACTCGGCAACGTAGATAGCACCTCAGGCAGCAGGGAGGGTCGAATGGTGTAGGTACAGTTGAAGGGCACACTGGAAGGGAGCCCAAGTCTCCAGAATTGCCTTCGGAATGTTGAGAACCAGCAGCAGGTGGTGAGGTGTTGTCAGGTGAGAGAGCTGAGCCGTTCTGTGTCTCCGGTCTGGCGGCGTAGAGCTTGTTTCGGTTAGACTACCCCCCTACCCCTGGACAAGGGGGTGGGGTAGTGGCGAGAAGCCGGCGAACAAGCATTTGGAGAGTTGAACCAGCGCCGGCAGACTAGAGTGGTAGTTCAACCACTAAGAAGGAGGGAACGAGGTAGGTGCAGTTCCTCACACTATCATAACAAGGGCAATTAGAAAACATTTAGATGAACACAAGCTAATTAGACATAGTCAACATGGTTTTAGAAAGGGGAAGTCCTGCCTGACAAATTTATTATCCTTCTATAGGAAAGTATGTGAAACCATAGATAAGGGGGACGAGTACGATATAGTTTATTTGGACTTCAGTAAAGCCTTTGACAGAGTACTCCATAGGAGACTGTTAAGTAAAGTCAAGGCTCATGGCATAGGTGGGAAGGTACTAGAGTGGATTAGGGGATGGCTTACTAGTATGGAACAGAGGGTACAGATTAATGGGAACAAATCAGAATGGGGTAATTAATGTCACTAGTGGGGTTCCACAGGGATTAGTACTAGGACCGTTGTTATTCATAATCTATATAAATGACTTAGAGTCAGGAATAAACAGTGATATCAGTAAATATATCAGTAAATTTGCCGATGACAAAGATAGGAAGACCGGTAAAGAATATAGATGATGCTAAAATGCTGCAGGAGGACTTAAATAGGCTGTACGAGTGGTCAGAGAAATGGCAGATGCAGTTTAATGTTAACAAGTGTAGCTTTATAATCGTAGGTAAAAGTAATAGGCCTGTAGACTACACATTAAATGATACTACCTTAGGAAGGTCATATAGTGAGAAGGACTTGGGAGTTTAAGTAAGCAGTGGTTAGCACGTTCGGCTCACAACCGAGATGTTCCGGGTTCGAATCCCAGGTCGGGTGAAGACAAGATGGGTTTGTCTTCTTAAACGCTGTAACCTCTGCTCACCTAGCAGTGCAATAGGTACGGGAGTAAGCCGAGGGTTTGTGACCTTGCAATCCCGGCAGGTGAAAATCCTATCCCCATGTGTGTGTGTGTGTGTGTGTGTGTGTGTGTGTGTGTGTGTGTTCAGGACCACAATGGAAATAAGTGTACGGATTACCTTGTGTTATCCTGGGAAGTATATCTTCCAAATAGATACACACACACATACATACATACTTGCGCCCCAGGGAACAGTGTATTATAGCTAGAAATAAGGCCAACAAGATACTGGGATTTATTGGTAGGTGTGACTAATAGGAGTTCTGAAGTCATTCTGAGGTTGAATTTAGCGTTAGTTAGACCCCACCTAGATTATGCAGCTCAGTTTTGGTCCCCTTATTATAGAAAGGATATAGGCTCCTTGGAGGCAGTTCAGAGAATAATGACCAAGATGATTCAGGGGCCGAGAAATTTACCCTACAAAGATATGTTAAAGCGTCTTAATCTCGACTCCCTATAGAGAGGAGGGCAAGAGGGGATATGATTGTGGTTTTCAAATGGGTAAAAGGAATTAATAAGGGAAACATTGATCAGGCTCTATAAATTAATAGTCAGGATAGGACACGTGGGAATGGGTACAAGCTAGAAAAACTTGGATTCAGGACAGACATAGGTAGATATTGGTTCGCTAACAGAGTGGTGAACGATTGAAATAGGCTGGATAGACACGTAGTAAGTGCTGAGTCAATAATATAAGTCAATAATAATATAAGTAGCTTTAAAAGACGCGTGTTGGATGAGAGTATGGATAGGGATGACATAAGAACATAAGAACATAAGAAATGAGGAGACTGCTAGAGACCAGTTAATGACCTACACGAGGCAGCTCCTTGTCCCCCACGCTTGGAATAATCCAATATTTAGCCATCCCACCTGTCATCCCTATCCATACTCTGATCCAACTGTCTTTTAAAGCTACCTATTGACTCAGCACTTACTACGTGTCTACCCAGCCTATATCAATCGTTCACGACTCTATTAGTGAACCAATATCTACCTATGTCTGTCCTGAATCTAAGTTTTTCTAGCTTGTACCCATTTCCACGTGTCCTATCCTGACTACTAAATTCTAAAACCTGATCAATGTTTCCCTTATTAATTCTTTTTTCCCATTTGAAAACCTCAATCATATCCCCTCTTGCCCTCCTTCTCTCTAGGGAGTGGAGATTAAGACGTTTTGACCTATCTTTGTAGGGTGAATTTCTTAGCCCCTGAATCATCTTGGTCATTCTTCTCTGGACTGCCTCCAAGGAGCCTATATCCTTCCTATAATAAGGGGACCAAAATTGAGCTGCATAATCTAGGTGGGGTTTAACTAGCGCTAAATACCTCAGAATGACCTCAAAACTATTATTTGTCACACACCTACTAATAAATCCCAGTATCTTGTTGGCCCTATTTCTACCTATAATACACTGTTCCCTGTGGCGCAAGTCACTGCTTACTTGAACTCCTAAGTCCCTCACATTATATGACCTTCCTAAGGTACTGTCATTTAATGTGTAGTCTACAGGCCTATTACCTTTACCTACCCTCATAATGCTACACTTGTTAACATTAAACTGCATCTGCCATTTCTCTGACCACTCGTACAGCCTATTTATATTTAAGTCATCCTGCAGCATCCTAGCATCATCTAAATTCTTTACCGGTCTTCCTATCTTTGTGTCATCAGCAAATTTACCGATATCACTGTTTATTCCTGTCTCTAAGTCATTTATATAGATTATGAATAACAACGGTCCTAGTACTGATCCCTGTGGTACCCCACTAGTGACATTACCCCATTCTGATTTCTTTCCATTAATCTGTATCCTCTGTTCCCTACTAGTAAGCCATCCCCTAATCCACTCTAGTACCTTCCCACCTATGCCATGAGCCTTGACTTTACTTAACAGTCTCCTATGGGGTACTTTGTCAAAGGCTTTACTGAAGTCCAAATAAACTATATCATACTTTTCCCCCTTATCTATGGTTTCAAATACTTTCCTATAGAAGGATAATAAATTTGTCAGGCAGGACTTTCCCTTGCTAAAACCATGTTGACTATGTCTAATTAACGTGTGTTCATCTAAATGTTTTCTAATTGCCCTTGCTATGATAGCTTCTAACATCTTGCCTACCACTGATGTTAAACTAATTGGGCGGTAGTTACTATTTTCTGCCTTATCTCCTTTTTTTAATATAGGAACTACATTTGCTTGCCTCCATAGCCTGGGAAAAAGGTGGGATCGATGGATAAATATTGGATTATTCCAAGGGTGGGAGACAATTAAGGAACTGCCTCGTGTAGGTCATCAACTGGCCTCTTGCAGTCTCCTCATTTTTCACGTTCTTATATTCTTAATTAAGAACTGGAAGGGAATGGATGTTGTTGCTGGGACTGAGTGGAGAGACTAGTCACGGATGATTGACGCGGTGAAAGTTTACCTAGAGAAAATGTGATATGCGAGACTTAGGAACTAGGGTGTGTAAATATAATATATATATATATATATATATATATATATATATATATATATATATATATATATTTTCCATTACAAGAGCTGCCGCTAGGTCTTGATCTTGATGTCACAGGTGACTTGAAATTTCCTCCAAGTCGGGCCTTTATATCGGCAGCTCCTGTGAGGGGAATAAGGGGGGAAAAAAAAAAGAGGAAAATACACAGAAAAAAAAGAAACTAAATAGGCCCGCTACAAGTCACCTGTGAAATCAAGATGAAGATCAAATTTTTGATAATTTCTTCTTTAATGGGTCACTTCTAGTCACCAAATAATGCAGAGCTGGAAATCGGTAAAAAAAAAAGACATAACTATTATCAACATCTCTGAAAATTGTAAAAATACCCAATGACGAAACACGAACTCGGCATTTCATGTATCTCTTCCAGGCGGCCACCGTTTTACTCCTGTTATTCCATTTGCTTACCATCCAGAGCAAATTTTACGGGGCATTGCTTCAAATAATGTCATGTAAAAACAGCCTTTATGATGAATTAACCTTTGGAGCAAAGCGTTTCCACAAGTAGTCGAAACGTTTTATTATTGTTTTATTATAACACTGGTTTGAATGGGTTGAAGTGCCGTGAAATAAAAAGCTACTTTTCTAATTCTTTAAATATTTACATATAAAGCTTATCAACACATTGGTCAATCGTAGGAAAATTAAACTTCCCCGGTAACTATTTACCAGCTTCCAATAATGTGTGTCCGCCGCCATATTCCCTCTTCCCCGCGTGGCTGATCCAGAGAACACTGGCCGGCCGTACGCGCCCCTAAAACATCAAAATGGTGAGTCAGGAAGCTCTAATTACATCTTGATCAACGCTAACTCACACTGAAGCTGTTGCTGAAGTGCTGACATAGAAATTGTACTCGATGGATTACGAATGGCTGGGAAATGTGTGGAAATATGAGTGGCGGTGACCATGTGTTGGCTTGTCCTGTGTAAGGGGCATTATTTTCTGGAGTTTTCATTACGTGCTGTTCTTGAATGGATATAATTCACCAGGGAATACATCGTCACCATCGTATATGTGAGGAATTTTACTTGTTGATACTGATGAACCAACTCGTGTGTTATTGACAGCTGTTTATAGTATCATGCTCACTAATGAAAACATGCTTATGCAGTACCTGTAAGTTAATAGTATTGCTGGCCAATTAATTATGTTCAAGACCTCTAATTCAATTTACTTCGGGTGGAAGGTTGACATCAGTAACGAGTGGTAACACGGTTTGCCTGTCGCCGTAAGATTTTTTTTGCCACTCATTACGGTAAATTACGGACTCGTGCATCTTATTACATCCATTCTGATGAGTCTCTTTGAGTTTCAACATTATGTACTGAACTATTTTTGAGTTATTTTTTCCCTCAATTATCTGCCCTTTGTTTTGATGCAATGTTTCACCCTTTTCACTGTTAAAGGCACCTGTCACGTGAGGTTCCTTCTGTTGTGTTGTCACTTGTTCGTGTGATGTTGATTATTCTTAACTGATTGAGGTTTTGAGACAGGCGGACTCCCCCACAGTTAGGTTAAAGCTTGTTTGTTTAAATTTAGTTAGGTTGTGTTAAATTAGAAAGTAATGCCTTTGCATGGTAAAGCAAACTACACTAACATGGCGGGGCTTGGACGAGTGCTACTGGAAACTTACCTCATGCATGGTTAGGTTTGGCAAATAAATAATTGACCGTAATAACGTTTATTTTGCATATTGCCGTTTCATGATTTTGGTATTTTTATCTTCCATATAACAGTTTATGGTAAATATTAGTTTCCTTAACCAACCCTAACGTAACCTAGGAAAAAAAAATTTTTTTTTTCTGTAATTGAGCGGCATAACTATTTGAGGTGATCTGAATAAGTATCCGAGGTTAAATTTGCATTATAAAGGTAACCAGATATCGAGTGGTTAACGAACCGAATATTAACCCAGTTTATTAGTGTTTGAGTGTTTTGAGATCTCATTTATTGTGCTAATGAATCATAACCATAGTATTACTGACTAGTCTTAGGTATTTATTAAGAAGTACACCAGTCTCAGCGGCAGTTTTTACATCTCTCATAGGATAGAGCTTGTCATTCTGAACATTTTGATTCCCATATACATGGGTTGGTTTGGTTAGGTATTCCAAGTGGATGAAATTTTCTTGTAGATTTTGTTGTTTTCTTTGGTAAATCTTACTAATAGCATCTCCTCACTGATCACCAAAATATTGACATAGGTGATGAGATACGTAATGTACAACACGTTTGTGGTGGTTTTATTTTGGGGGACGCCCTTGGTTTGGCCACAGAGGCTCTTTAAAAATCTGCTAGCTGCCCCAAATTCTAAGTCCACACAGATGTTAAGTTATGGTTAGGTTACGTTTATATTATGGTTAGATTAGGTTCGGTTATATAAGATTTACATTTTATTACCCAAATTCAGAACAAAAATCTAAGGTTGAGAACCCTAACTTTGGAGTAATAAAATGTAAAAATCTTATATAACCGGATCAAACTGAACCGAACCGAACTTAACCATTACATAAACGTAACCTAACCTAACCATAACTTATCATCTGTGTGGACTTAGAATTTGAGGCAGCTACCAGATTTTTAAAGAGCCTCTGTGGCCAAACTAAGGCCGTCCCCTAAATAAAACCACCACAAACGTGTTGTAAATTACATTCCTTATCACCTATGTCAATATTTTAATGATCCGTGAGATGCTATTAGTAAGATTTACCTTTTGTTTTAATTTTTTATTGGTTTTTGTATCAAATCATTACCTGCCACGGGGGAGGGGGTATTAGAAAAGCAATGAAAATTTATCAGAAATAAATAGTTTTGTCCAGGAGTGTGTGAGTGGTGTACTTAAGTTATTATTATTATATTTTTTTATGTTTAGGGCACCAGTGTTGGTGCATAACACGCATATCACTCACATTACCAGTACATATACTTGGAATAGACTGAAGGAAGAGGTGATAATAGCAAAAAATGTACATCAACTGAAGGAAAAACTTGATAAATATAGATACGAAGACAGGACCCTACGAGTGTAGCTCAGGCCCTGTATACTACAACTAAGTAAATACACACAGGAGGATAGGATTTCCAGCCTTCCGCTCCTGCCGGGATTGCAAGGTCACAAACCCTTGGCCTACTCTTGTACCTATTTTACTGCTAGGTGAGCAGGGGTTACAGCATTTAAGAAGACAAACTCATTTCGTCTTCACCTGCCCAGAACCCAGAACATCTCGGTTGTGAGCCGAGCGTGCTAACCATTACACCACCCATTCACCCAGTCTTGACCCGTCTGAACCTCATCGTGTTTCTTGGTTCACTTTCCAATGCCACTTTTTTTCTGAATTAACCTAAACTCATGTAGTACCTGCATTTTGGGTTGATTTTCAGAAAGGTTCTCAAGTGATTAATGGAAGAAAACTAGTTTTGATGTGTTTCAATTTATTGTGGGATTAATTTCTTGGCAAAAACACTTGCTTCTAAATTCTACACTTCCACAAACTTTGGGGACCTGTGGGAGACCAACTTTTTTTTGGTGGGGTGAGCATGAAATCTTTTTTAGTATAAATGAGGTCCAAAGTCGAACGAAATGCATAAAAAACAATTTTTTTTTTTAGTTCATTAGTGTGTTTTGGTGTGTCATGTGTTGTGCAAATAAATAAAAACCTTGAAATGGCCATGACAATCTTGACCGCCTAGTAGCAATAAGTGCGCTCATCAGAGCCCCATCATGTTTTTTTTATTGATTGGTTCACTTTCCAATGGCACTTCAAACTTACCTAACCTCACGTACCAGAATTTAGATAAAAAAAATAAAATTTCATGTGTGTAAAAAGAATATGGTTGATTTGCAGAAAAATGTTCTTGAGGTTCTTGAAGGAAAATGAGTTTCCTGATGTGTTTTAATGTGATTTGACAGATTTTTGGACTCAATTCTGGGGCAAAGAATGATTGACTCCCCACATGGTGCTTTATTTTATTCATTTATTTTTTCTCAGAGAGAACATCAGAACGAGATATTTGCAGTATAAATGAGGTCCAAAATCTATCAAAGCACATATAATTTTTAAGTTAAATCTAACCTTTCCTAAGCTAACCCAACTTAACCTTTTAAACTCAATCCACACTACACATTTTCGATTTTTTAAGAATTAAATAAAATTTTTCTTAACATGACCCAAGATAAACCTAATCTAAGCTGAATTAGATTATTGTTGGAGCTCTTCTAACCAGGGTTGGGTCCAAGTACAGGTGACTGTACTAAGTCCAAGTCTAAATACCTGGATATTTTTCAAGTACAAGTACAGTCACTTTGCTATGTTCTTAAGTCCAAGTACATGTCATTGTACTTAAATACAAGTAATTTGTGATAAAAAGAAATTCCTGTCACAGATTGGTAAAGCATGAAAGTTAGTAGTTTTTGTATATACACATTAATGAGTACACTGTTAAAAAGTGGGATTCAATATAGGAAATAAAGGCGTACTGGCCCTGTCTAGATGGTGGCTACTGTAGCATGGTACCAATTGAGAAAATACTACATAATTATGCTCCTTTATCCTATATTACACTACAATATCATAACACTCAATGTACGTATTTACCCAATAGTATCATCGCAAAGTTCGCTGGAATCTATATAGAGTATTTAACTTTTGATTAAATACAATGTACTTGAATGTACTTGGTATTTTTCAAGTGCTTTGGGTCTATGTACAAGTACCAGTACAAGTAACATTTTAAACTCCAAGTACATGAAAATCTGTTCTTAAGTACAAGTACATGTACTTGGACTACAAGTAAAATTGGTTTGGGAATATTTATGCCTGTTTATATTGCATGTTCAATATAGCATTATTGAGTCATTGTAAAAATTTAGATGCAATTTAATAGTTTGCTTATTTTTCTGCTTTCAACCCCGTATGTATATGTAGTTTACTTCAGCCTCTCCCTTTTATTTTTATTTATTTATTTATTTTATTTATTTATTTTTTTTTGGTGCCTACAACTTATGCAGAGTTTTCTGGTGTATGAATATTAACAAGTTCCATTCTCCACCAGGGGTATGTCAAAGTGGTCAAGAATAAGGCTTACTTCAAGCGTTTCCAAGTGAAGTTCAAGAGGCGTCGTGAAGGCAAGACTGATTATTATGCTCGCAAACGCTTAGTTGTGCAGGCCAAGAATAAGTACAACACCCCTAAACACCGGTTAGTACCTACCTACTCATTCTTGCATGACTGGGGCTGGGTGGCTCTGTGGTACAGTGCTTGGCTTGTGACCTATAGGTTGCAAGTTTGATACTGGCTCATGGCAGCTTCTTGGTGAGAGGGTTAGAACTCTCTTGTTAACTCTAGCAGAACTATATGGCTTATTATACTTACCTAGTTCGGGGAGGATTATTTAATCACCTACCCATTATTGCATGTTAGGTATGTAGGCTAAACAGTATTGTACCTACTCCATGTACTGTTGTATTTTCCATAGTTCTGGGAGAAAGTTAGATATTAGGTTAAATATATGCTGAAAGATTAATCTTTTACTCTACATTGGTATTATTGATGGATTATGTGTTTTGTTAGGAAAGAATGTTCTCAAACCAAAGAAAGTCATCTGACAGTTTTTAACCAGTAATGTTTTCCAGTAAACCGAACAAAACTACTAAGTTGTGTGAAAAAATTTTATGTAAACATTAGAGCATGTTTAAGAGTGGCAAGTAGGGTGGGTGAGTGGAGTTTTGTTTGAGTGGATGTACATCAGGGATGTGTGATGTTATCATGGTTGTTCACAGTTTTTATGGATGGTGTAGTATGGGAATAAAATCATGTTGTTAGGCAAAGGTCTCAGTTTGGTATATGATGTTGATCGAGTGGAATTTGAGAAGTAGTTTTATGGACAGTGCCCCATTGTTATCTGCTAAATTTCATTATTTTGTTTCAGGCTTATTGTGCGTCTCACCAACACCGACGTCATTGCTCAGATTGCTTATGCAAGAATTGAAGGCGATGTGATCATTGCATCAGCTTATGCCCATGAGCTTTCCAATTTTGGCATCAAGATGGGCTTTACTAACTATGCAGCTTGCTACTGCACTGGGCTGCTGCTGGCCAGGAGGGTGAGTGTTAAGATACATCTTGTGATGTTCAGATATTTGCTTGTCCTTGGATATGATGATGGGATATGTATGCTACATTGTTATGCATTATGTTATTCTACATTCGGTATACAAGAAACCAATGATATGAGGCTAGTAAATGTGGGTATATTTTCAATGTATAAGAACAAAAAACCTAAGATATGGTATTCAAATTGGGGTGAGTAAAATTACCAAGCTCAAAATACATGCCCTACTGCAAATACATCTGGATTGTATGGTGATATACAATGAACAGAGTTAAAGATTAGAGTGTGTGTCTGACCCCAGGATACACAGCCCTGTGTTGGCATCTTACTGAGCTGGAAGATCCAAACCCAACTGTCTCACACACCTCTTACTTACCTTATCTCCTGATACTATCTATCAATGTGCCAGGCTGTTATCCCCTTAAATGGGGGGTAACCAAGACAAGGCACACATACATATACACTCCTTTCACTTACCCCTTAGACCCCATATTTCCTGACACTGCTATTTGATATTTAGAAGAAAAAAAATGAGGCCAGAGTTATTTTCCTGTAGACAATGATTCAGTTGCATAGAGAGGGGTTTGTGGGCATTGAAATAATGTTTTTTCTTTAGAAATGATAGCACAATATCGGTTATATAGATGCTGTGTGTTTGTTGTGTATGGTATGGTTTGTTTTAACTTGAAAAATATATCTTTGATGAGGCTTAGAACTAAACCTATAATTTATCATTAGTTATGTATTTTGCTTTACAAGTATGCCAAGTGGAAACTTGCTGCTCAGAAAAGCCTGAATTTGGAATTTTATACAAAGGTATACAAACTGCAACAAACCTATATAGGCACCTCTCTCCAGCTGAAACTGGCGTGAAAATAAGTGATATCATGTAGTATTGAAAAACTATCTGGAATTTAAGAGTATAGGGGGAATAATGTAGTAATCTATGAAACCAACTTTATGGATGCGAGCTTAAAGAACAGGCTCTCAAAATTAGAAACCCTTAATTAGTCTGAAATGCCAGCTGGGATTGACATATAGTAATTATCAAGGCATTTTACGAATAGTTTTGAGGATATCTGAGTTGACGATGTTTGATGGTAGTCCGTTCCAAATATTGACAACACGATTAAAGAAAAAGTACTTTGCTTCGTTAGCTTCAAAACATTACCCAATTATTTTTAATGTTAAAAATAAAAATTAAAAAAAACCATCTCGGGAGACAGTACATTTGTAAAAATTCCTTGTTTGCCTGTCTGTCAATCAGCAGCACTGGAGTTGAAATGTCCTTCCTTCTTGACCTGCAGGAAGGAGCTCCTAGTAGTGGTTAACTGCCTCATTATAATGAATAGAGTATAGGAAGTCTTTATTTTCATATAAGGTAGGGTTGATTACTTGTTTTGTGCTGAAATATTGGTTTATTTACTGATCAATATTGTGATGCATTTACCTATACTCCCCAGGTGTTGAAGAAGTTCAAGTTAGATGGCATTTATGAAGGCCAGAAGGAGGTAGATGGAGAGATGTACTCAGTGGAGGATGTGGACAGTGGACCAGGAGCTTTCCGAGCCAACCTTGACATAGGCCTAGCTCGCACTACCACTGGGGCTCGCATCTTTGGTGTGATGAAGGGTGCTGTGGATGGAGGCATTGAGGTGCCCCACAGGTAAGCACAGATGGTCCCATACAATCCATTCATGAGGAAGAATTTTCATTGCTTAGTCATGGCTGCATGTGATCTCAATAGCATTCCTCGAAGGATGCAATTTTTGCTAGTGTTAGCTTTTATCTTCCATTAAGTCTGTATGAATCCTATGCTTTCCACTCAAATGAATTGGGCATTTTCTTATTCTATTTGTGAGAAACAATTGTTTATTTATATCGAGTGAGTGGTTTCAGTGCATAGCGTCCCTAGCAAGGCTTGGCGCCATATTTACATTGACGATAGCTTACTTTGATACTAAACTTACACTGAAAGTAGTGCAGGATAGCAGTTACTTTCTGCTAGTACTAACTTTTACTTTTAGGAGTAAGTGCAGGATATGGGCATTGGAATGTTCTGAAAATTTGTGGTATTTGAGTGAAGTTACTGGTAGGAATTTAGGCATTTTATATGGAGGCATGTGTAAGTGTTGATAGAGAGCTAATAAAAAAAATTTTATTGGAGAGTTAGTGAAACAAGATGCCATGGCTGTTTTATATTTTTATGTATTAGAGAAATGAAAGCCGAAATGGGGAATGCAGATGCAAGACTGAAGATGAGTGGAATGGCTGTTAACAGATGGCATTGTGTTGTTTTGCAGAGTGAAAAGGAACTTCAGAGAGTGGTGGATGAATTTTATAGTGTATGTACGAGAAGGAAGCTGAAAGTGAATGTTGGGAAAAATAATGTGATGGTTTTTGAAAGGAGAGACTTAGAGGTGTTGGATTTTATTCCACTTTATAATTAGTTATGATGTCTAGTATCACATGCATGATGCATTTCTATTTCATGTATTATTTTTATTTACTAATAATCTTCTGTGATTATTCTTCCCACATAGTGAGAAGAGGTTCCCAGGCTATGACAAGGAGGCTAAGGAATTTAATGCCACAGTCTTACGTGACCACATCATGGGCAAGCATGTAGCCAATTACATGCGTGAACTGATGGAAGAAGATGAAGATGCATACAAGAGGCAGTTCTCTCGCTTCATCAAGTGTGGAATTACTCCTGATGAGGTGAAGTTATTGTTGGCTAGTTCTTAAGGAATGTATTATTTAATGGGAATCATATGAATTCATATGAATTAATTGATTGTGCTTTCTATTGGAGCCAATACATAACCTTTCTTTAATCCTACTCAGCTTGAGGATATCTACAAGAAGGCACAAGCCAACATCCGGGCTGACCCAATTGCCAAGGCCCGCCCAGAAAAGAAGGTGAGACTCCAGGTGTTTGTATTAGCTAAGTTTTGGGGAAGGGCATTGCTCAAGTATCATATTATTGCAATGCTCTCCTCAGTTGCTTTGTTGTTGAACCTGTCATGGGACACAACGGGTAATAACAGTATTAAGACGGTGTTAATTGTTTGCTTGTCAGTCCACTTTACAGCTACTGATGAATATCCCTATTTGTTTGCATACATATAAAAACTACTTCACTGAGATCAATTATTACTGGATGGTTGATGCATAAACAAGGAAGAATTTTCCATAAAAGACGTTTGACATAGAATTATAATTATTCTATTTCAAATTCATAGCTGTCAAAAATACTATAAATTATGTAAGAAGCAAGACCAACAAAGTATTATTTTAAGTGCTAAATTATGAATAGTTTTCGTATATTTACATTTTTAGTGTTTTATGAGTCAAAAGTGAAATTTTTATTTGTAAGTGCATATTCTGCATTTGTAAATCTGAAAATTCAGGAATTGTGGTTTGCCTGTTAATTGAAGACATACTCCTTGCTTCATGAACTTACACAAAAAATCATTACACAGGTGATTAAGAAGAGGTGGAATCCCAAGAGGCTTACCCGTGAAGAACGCAGGGCTGCTGTCAATGTCCGAAAGGATGCTTGGTTAGCCAAGGTCGAAAAGGGAGAAGCTACCGTACAAGAGCTCTGGCATACTAAATAAACTTTGTCCCTTGCAGAGAACATTTCTTTGATTTACCTGATACTGGAGGGAAAAGGAACACTGTTAGGTAGGCTTTTAAGTAATTTCATCTGATTGATGACACTGATTTTGCCAGTGATAAACAACTTATTAATATCAGTGATACTGTATAATATGTAGCAGATTATAGTTGGTTTTATGATTGATAAGGATCTCTATGTATCCACTGTATCTTTGCATATGTAAGTATCTGACAAAGCATACATACACACCCATGTACCAGAGAAACTGGTAAAATATTTGGTAACATTCATGATGCTAAGAAATATACGGGTGGCTCTTCACTTAAAGATATGAGAAAAATCATTACTGCAATGATTATACCAAAACAAGAATATACAGAAGTAATATGGTCTCTTCAAGAAATATGCATGTCAAAATTAGAAAAAAAAATCCCTTTGGTAATCGCACACTCATTGGCTTGTAATACTTCATAACTTTGATGTTCAAAGATTTTTTTTTTTAAATCAGCCAAGGTTGATCATTATGCCCATGCAGCAATCTGTCAGTCCTAGGTCTTCAGGTTTATAATGAAGTGAAACATGGGAACTATCAAGGTGTGAGTTTATTCAAGTTCTGTAACTTTAAGGGTAATTTTGATTGGTTCAACTTAACCCATTGCAACGTGTCAGGATCCTGCTTATTTACTATGATATCTTCGCTAACTTTTCCTTTTTAAAAATCATTTACCCATTTAAAGACCTCAATCAGGTAATCCCACACTCATTGGCTTGTAATATATTCTTTAGTATCATAACTGTTCAATGACTCATTGTGTTTATGTTAAGTTCCAATATTCAATACAATTTTAAACATTTCCCAAATTTAATGTTGAAACTTGTCTAATCTCATGTTTTATTATTTTGCATTTTTAGCACATTTTAGCAGATTATTCCCAGCCCCATCCAATGAGAACTCCTGAAACCTGAAGGAACACCTACGTCCTGGTGTTCATGTTGAAGCCTGCCATTATGAAGCTGCATTTGTAGAACATCTTTATTACTGCAATAGTCATTCTTATCAACATGATTTTAAAAGGCAAGTTCCATTTTCATGAATCAGATTTTGTCACATAGTGGCAGCTTGACAGATCGCAAAGTTTGATGAAAATTAAGAGCCAATCCAATGAACAATCATGAAATTTTTCAATCTTCTGATTTTAAACAATTATTCTTAGTTTTATTCAAGTCCAACATGCTTTGTTAATAAGAATAATCTTTCAGCTGGTGCAAGTCATGCTACGCCATGGTGTTCATGTTGAAGCTACAGTGGCAGAGAACTTCTTTAGTACTGCAATAGTCATTCTTTTGAAAGGCAAGTTCCATTTTCATGAGAATCAGATTTTGTCACTTAGTGGCAGCATGATAGATATACTGCAAAGTTTGATGAAAATTAAGAGCCAATCCAATGAACAACCATGAAATTTTTCAATCTTCTGATTTAAAAGATTTATTCTTAGTTTTATTGAAGTCCAACATGCTTTGTTAATAAGAATGTTTTTTCAGCTGGTGCAAATCAGGCTACCAAGAGGAGAAACAGACAGCAACCAATGGAGGTAATTATAATGAAAACTCAGCTTGATTACTAGTAATGTGCTCCTGAAACAGCTTTACTGTTACAACTGTACCATTATTACATTTTTATTTATTTATTTATTTATTTATTTATTTATTTATTTATTTATTTTTTATTATTATTAATTTTTTTTTAAAGATCTCTGTCTGGTAATCCCACATTCATTGGCTTGCAATACTTCAGCATCATAAATGTTCCATTTTCAAGGATTAAAAACAATCATAGCATAGGCTGATTTTTATTTTATACCAATGCAGCAATCTGTCAGTCCTAGGTCTTCAGGTTTATCATAATGAAGTGAAACAAGGGATCTATAAAGGTGTAAGTTTATTCGACTTATGTAACTAAAGGTCTAATTTTGATTGGTTCAACTTAACCCATTGCAACGTGTCAGGATCCTACTTATTTACTACAACCACTTCACAAATATTTTCTTTTTAAAAATCATTTACCCATTTAAAGACCTCAATCAGGTAATCCCACACTCATTGGCTTGTAATATATTCTTTAGTATCATAACTGTTCAATGACTCATTGTGTTTATGTTAAGTTCCAATATTCAGTACAATTTTAAACATTTCCCAAATTTAATGTTGAAACTTGTCTAATCTCATGTTTTCTTATTTTGCATTTTTAGCACATTTTAGCAGATTATTCCCAGCCCCATCCAACGAGAACTCCTGAAACCTGAAGGAACACCTACGTCCTGGTGTTCATGTTGAAGCCTGCCATTATGAAGCTGCATTTGTAGAACATCTTTACTACTGCAATAGTCATTCTTATCAACATGATTTTAAAAGGCAAGTTCCATTTTCATGAGAATCAGATTTTGTCACATAGTGGCAGCTTGACAGATCGCAAAGTTTGATGAAAATTAAGAGCCAATCCAATGAACAACCATGAAATTTTTCAATCTTCTGATTTTAAACATTTATGCTTAGTTTTATTCAAGTCCAACATGCTTTGTTAATAAGAATGATCTTTCAGCTGGTGCAAGTTATGCTACGCCATGGTGTTCATGTTGAAGCTACAGTGGCAGAGAACTTCTTTAGTACTGCAATAGTCATTCTTTTGAAAGGCAAGTTCCATTTTCATGAGAATCAGATTTTGTCACTTAGTGGCAGCATGATAGATATACTGCAAAGTTTGATGAAAATTAAGAGCCAATCCAATGAACAACCATGAAATTTTTCAATCTTCTGATTTAAAAGATTTATTCTTAGTTTTATTGAAGTCCAACATGCTTTGTTAATAAGAATGTTTTTTCAGCTGGTGCAAATCAGGCTACCAAGAGGAGAAACAGACAGCAACCAATGGAGGTAATTATAATGAAAACTCAGCTTGATTACTAGTAATGTGCTCCTGAAACAGCTTTACTGTTACAACTGTACCATTATTACATTTTTATTTATTTATTTTATTTATTTATTTTTTTTTATTTATTTATTTATTTTTTATTATTATTAATTTTTTTTTAAAGATCTCTGTCTGGTAATCCCACATTCATTGGCTTGCAATACTTCAGCATCATAAATGTTCCATTTTCAAGGATTAAAAACAATCATAGCATAGGCTGATTTTTATTTTATACCAATGCAGCAATCTGTCAGTCCTAGGTCTTCAGGTTTATCATAATGAAGTGAAACAAGGGATCTATAAAGGTGTAAGTTTATTCGACTTATGTAACTAAAGGTCTAATTTTGATTGGTTCAACTTAACCCATTGCAACGCGTCAGGATCCTACTTATTTACTACAACCACTTCACAAATATTTTCTTTTAAAAATCATTTACCCATTTAAAGACCTCAATCAGGTAATCCCACACTCATTGGCTTGTAATATATTCTTTAGTATCATAACTGTTCAATGACTCATTGTGTTTATGTTAAGTTCCAATATTCAGTACAATTTTAAACATTTCCCAAATTTAATGTTGAAACTTGTCTAATCTCATGTTTTCTTATTTTGCATTTTTAGCACATTTTAGCAGATTATTCCCAGCCCCATCCAACGAGAACTCCTGAAACCTGAAGGAACACCTACGTCCTGGTGTTCATGTTGAAGCCTGCCATTATGAAGCTGCATTTGTAGAACATCTTTACTACTGCAATAGTCATTCTTATCAACATGATTTTAAAAGGCAAGTTCCATTTTCATGAGAATCAGATTTTGTCACATAGTGGCAGCTTGACAGATCGCAAAGTTTGATGAAAATTAAGAGCCAATCCAATGAACAACCATGAAATTTTTCAATCTTCTGATTTTAAACATTTATGCTTAGTTTTATTCAAGTCCAACATGCTTTGTTAATAAGAATGATCTTTCAGCTGGTGCAAGTTATGCTACGCCATGGTGTTCATGTTGAAGCTACAGTGGCAGAGAACCTCTTTAATACTGCAATAGTCATTCTTATCAACATGATTTTGAAAGGCAAGTTCCATTTTCATTAGAATCAGATTTTGTCACTTAGTGGCAGCATGATATACTGCAAAGTTTGATGAAAATTAAGAGCCAATCCAATGAACAACCATGAAATTTTTCAATCGTCTGATGTTTGAATTTTAGCCGTAGTTTTATTCAAGTCCAACATGCTTTGTTAATAAGAGTGTTTTTTCAGCTGGTGCAAATCAGGCTAACAAGAGGCTACCAACAAACAGCAACCAATGGAGGTAATTATAATGAAAACTCAGCAGGATTACTAGTAATGTGCTCCAGCTGAACTTCTTAGCACAGTTAGTATGAAAATACTATCGGCTGAAATCAGATTTTTTTTTTCAATTTATCAATTTCAAAATTTCAATTTATTAATCAATTATTGATAATACTTATCTGCATACCCTGCAGTTTTCTATTCATGAAGACACAATCCATATAGTAGGTTCTTTAGTTATGCAAGGGATGTGTTCAAAGTAAGCGTGTGTGTTTTGAATTATTTGTAATTGAAATAGTAACACTAGATTTAAACAAGATATTAGAAAATCAATAAAACTTGCGGTTGTGGATTAAATTCTTGCTGATTTTGAATAATGTTTTTTGATTTTTTAAACATTGTTAAACATTTAAAATGCAAATTGAAACAATACTGAATGTTAGAATGTTTCCAATAATCCATTTATCTATCTGATAAGTTTCTATGAATAGTGTGAACATGTGTAAGAATGGAAAATAGCGTGAGCGAGTGGTTTTGTGTTCAAATGAGGCTGTGACAGGGATGTATGATATTACCATTACCATAAGAGTGAAGTAGAGGTCTCATTTTGGTAAATGTTGATGATAGAGAGTGGAAGCTAAATCAGATACTGTGTGTATATTATTCAGAGGATAAATCGTGTCAGCTGGTGGTAGAATTTGTACAAACATGTAGAAAGGAATTTAAGAGTGAATGATACTAAGAGTAAAGTAATGAAATTGAGCAGGGGGTTGGTGATGGAAGGATGAATGTTGCATTGAATGGTGAACTGGTTGAGATGAAATGTTTTAAATATTTTTTGCAAATGGAAGAATAGAGAAATAGGTGAATTCTAGAATCAGTTGGAATGCCAACTGCACTATTTGGGGCTGAAGTGTGAAGTAGGTGAGTATCAGAGAAGAGATGAAATGTCTTGAGATCTATGGACTGAGTGAGTGATGAATGGCTCCAAACTTTCTAAGGTTAGCTATGAAAAAGGCCTAGGCGTAACTAGTAATAATTATCTTTAACCTAGTTATAATTGTTCAGACATTGCTAAGATATATAGCGCCTCAGTGGTGCAGTGGTTAGCACAGCTGACTACGAATCTGCTGGCCCGAGTTCGATCCCGGACAAAGGCAGTTGGCATACAGCTCACCCAGCTGTTCATCCTCCCAAATGGGTTGGTAGATAAATGGATACCTAAGGTAACCTGGTGAAGGTAAACTGTGGAAAGTCGGATGTCACAGTGGCCCTGTGTCCCAGCGTAATGGATTAATTAATTTCCACCACAGGCTCAAAGGCCAATGTGATCAGCACCCACAGCTATAGCGTGTGCCCCCACTTTATTATATTATTGCTAAGACAGCTAACAATCAGAAGATATATTCAGTACAAATATGGAATAGTTATCCTCACAATATTTATATAATGCACTTGTCTAGAATATTGCATTCAGTTCTGGTCCCCATACTTTTAAAAAACGATATTAATAAGAATACAAGGAAAAGTTACTAGAATTATTCCTAGTTTTCTTTGCAAAACTAGCCTTACGCAACCCCTTCCAATGCAGGAGGGGGTTTGTATATATGAAATGGCAGTTATTGACAAAGAGGATCTTCACACAGCGTCAGAAGGGGTCCAATGGAGAGGGGAATATGTTCCTAGTGAAGTAGTACCCATAACCATATCTTTGACACCCCTTCCACATATTTCTTGCTGAAGTTTTTTTAATTATAATATACTAGTTATCTGGTCTAAGAAGATCACTGTTCTGGATATCACATGAAATAGTATCCTTTGCATGAATCGTTATTTTTCAAGTTGTTTAAGATTTGAGTGTTCATGTATTGCTTAACACCATTGAACAGTCTCCCGCAACTAACCCCCCACCCCGACACCAGCTGACTGGACTGGCACACCGCCCCTTTCACTAGACCACTGCCACTCTCCTGGTTTTGCATAGCTCTCTTGCTCATGTCTCAGCCCAACTCTCTGTCTTCCTACTATCAAACAGCTTGGCTCCGTTAATACGTCTTGTCTGTCCTCTTTCCGGAGGGACACGGCTTTACTTAACATCTGTGGTATTGACATCTACCACATGGGAAAGTATTCCTCACTCATTTTCTCCTCATGACCTTCCTATTACTGATTATTTTAATGTTACAGATAACCTATGTTTCCCTGCTCACGCACTGATGGGTTACCACTCTTGAGATGTCATAATGTGTCCTTATATCCTGCTTCTCGCTAAATAGTTCTCAATAACTCCTTCTTTCCCTCCTGCTCCCTCCCTCTATGTTCACTGGTCGTCACTGGTTCCCCAACTCTCACTTGTGGCTCCAAGCGCCACACCCCGGCACACTATCTCAACTGATAGGCTGAACCAAGTGAGGGGCCCACGCCACTGTGGGTTAGTGAAGCTTTAAATTAGTAATAAAATTCAGCGCCATATGACCACATTATTGCGGCGCCATGGATTTAATCATCAATCAATCCCTCTATGTCGCATCATATTGGTACTGTTGATGAGAGTCCTCTCCTAACTGTACCTCAATCCCCTCTTCATTAGGCAGTACAAGATAATCCTACAAGCGAGCATACCTATTCCACCCACCCTCATCCTCTTTCTTCATCCAAGCTTCCTGAGCAGTAAGTTTCCTTGATACACGATTCTATAACTCAATCTTCTCCTACTTCTATGTATGATGCAGTTTTAATAAGAAGCTTTCTTTGTGGTGCGAGTCAGGACATCTGGTGTAAAGGCTGGTACAGATGTTCTGTGTCTACCTGAATCTCTCACATGTGAAAGGTCTTTTGCTCTAGTGTTCTATGTATACAAGAGATGATGGCACTACTACTCTTGGTGTTTCGTAATCTCATGAATGCATCAATGCAGGCACAATGCTTGGCCAGATTCTTCCTTATCATGTGACCGTAAAGGTAATGAAAGATGAAAAGCCTTGTTATGGTGTCAGTTCTGCTTCTCTCTTTCCTCTTGACATATCTACCTCACCTGCCCATGAATTATTGCATCACATTGGTGATATTGATTTCCCTGAAACTAAACATGATTTGCTACACCTCTTATCTTTTAGACGATGCATCGCCCTGCCAGCTGGGACACTCCACACAAACACACTATCCAACTCCAAGCACATCTACATTCCTGTATACCATCTACCTCACAGCAAGCTGAACAACTGCTGAACAACGCCATGACAGATTTTGAAAATGGATATGACTGATCTGTTGACCACCTTTTAATGCACTAATATTCCTGGTGCTAAGTCATTAGGTGACTGGAGAGCAGTGGTGGACTGATGTGAACTGAATATGATTACATCCCCTGACAGATATCCTATGCCTGTCTTAGGGGATATATTGCAGTCCATTGGGGAACAGAATCAACCTTTCTGGCAAATTGAACTCGATGACGGCTGAAAACCTTACAACCTTCAACACTACTAGTGGCCATTATCAATTTCCTACTACCTTTTGATGAACTCTATTATCTGGGTTGTTAGGCATCTGTATTTTGTTGCCTTGATGGCATTATTGTTGCCTCAAGCACTATTTCTGATCACTTAGCTATTCTATTCTATAGTTTCTGACACCTCGTTCCCTCTGGTAATGTCTTCCAAGGGGATGGCCACCACAAAAGAGCCTCCAACTCTCCCTATCAAAGCACTTCCTCCGTGCTAGTTCAATCCCTACCTTTCTATCAGCAACTCTAATGCATGTACTCCTTCCATCTTACAACTGGCTGTCCTCTCCTACAACCCACAGTTTCACTCATACACTTTCTTCACAAACTCTTGTTATGGTATTTCCTTTATATTGTTTGTTATTCCTCATAACTTGTCACTAGCTGTAACACAATCAGGTTTGTGTCATTATGCATATGGTTATCATTGGTGAGTTAGTCAAGTGTTATCATATAGTTATGTCATACATAATGATGTTGGTTAGGGGTGCATTATTAGTGTACAAGGTGAAGATTATTGGGTAGTTGTCATTCATTGTGAAGTGGTTGTCATAATGTGGTGAGTAGGTGTTGGGAGAGTATCAGGGAAGGAAGAGGTTGGCGGAACTGTGGACTGGCAAAGCGCAGATGCTAAAACCTTCCCTCTCTTTATAGTTGAGTATTGTTCCAGTTGTATTTATTTATATAGGTTTTCTGTGTTAGCTCACACAGCTATGTCGGGGAACCGACATACCTTTCATTATAAACAAGGAAGCAGACAGGACTAGCTGTGGAAATCTCCCTTCACAACCCAATGAGGTCCCTACATATAACAAACGCCCGTAGCAGACTGGAAACATATGGGCATATGCACGAAGGACAACAGCAGCTGGCCTGTGACATCACCCAGGCATATAACCACCCCGGGACACGTGACAAGGAATGGCTAACTACCCATGAGAGGATGATTCCCCAGTTTAGTTGAAAAGAGTATTTAAGGATACTCAACACTGGAGCATCACTAATTCCCAAACTCACCAGATCAACAAGAGAACAAGCCAGACACAAAAACAAGAAGATTACAGTCATAACAGTATATATGTTACTTATCATGAGTAGTTGCTGAGAGTTTGGATAGAGGTTTTATTGTTATTGCCTTCTAGGAGAGAAGGCACTGTATTGTTATGATTGGATTTATTATAGGTGTATTTATGCTAAGTGTTATGTGTGTTATTAAGAAGGTACTCTATATCCGTACCTATATGTATTAAGAATAATCCTAGGTGCTCTCATAATATAACAGACAGCAGAAGTATTTGTCTATAGCAACAAGAGCACCTTGAAGTTAAGCCTATAAAATGTAAAGTTAAGTTTTAGTAAAACCAGAAAACTACAAATTCTTTTATATACCCCCATTGAACCTGAACTCTGAATAGTGTTTATTCTGATAAGTAACCCAGTTTAACTAGAGCTTTGACAAGCCAAGGTAAAGTACTTCATCACTAATGAAGTAAGTATATAAAAAAAAATATATATTTATTGGGTATTCATTCTTGGTGGTAAAGTAACTGTGTTAGTGTTAATTTCCCCTCCGTTTCCAAGCTCATTGCCGGGGACCAGAGATTGAAAGTGATTAGTGGTAATGGATGGACATGGGTGAGAGGAGGGGACAGTCTGGGTTATAGAAGAGGAGAGTAGAGAGTTGGTGGGTGGTTTTACTTTTTGGAGCTATATATGGTTGTAAGGTGGTTATGCTGGAGGAAGATACAGATGTAGAAAGAAGAGTTGGTGTTAGGGAAACTGGTATAAGAGGGGGTTTTCAGAACCGAGGTTAGAGGCATTTCCTTGTCAAAGCCAAGTCTGGTGGATGAATTTTTTGAGGTGCATTCCCCAATGCACATGTTAATTTGGAATTTTCATGATTGGCCATGGTGAGCCGAATGTAAGTGGGAGATGTAATTGGTCTGCTCCCCATAACTCCCATGGAGATTAAGGACAAATGAAAAAGGGAGGGAATACTGTGCCTATAGCAACCTCAGGCCTTTCATCCTCTCACACTTTAATAAAAGAAGGGGATAGTGGGAGGTTAGGTAGAAAATACAGATGAAGCAAGGGGAAATAAAGCTAGAAAAAGGCCAAGCGAAAATTGGTTGAACCAGAGACTGAAATCCGAGACATTGCAGCATCAAGCCATAATCTCTTGTCCCAAAGCCCCTCCACAATGGCAATGGGCTTGGAAATGGAGTGGGGGGTGGTGGATGAACTTCCGCTGGAACAGAGGCTATTATTGGAAGTTGAATGTGATAAGGTAGTACCTTGAGATATCAAAGAAAGGTTTTGCTGTAAAGTCTTCAATGACTTTTGGCAGGAGGTTGCAAAGAAGTTTTGCAATTAAGGATGAAGTAGGACCAGTAGACAGTTTTGGAGGGGGAAGCACAGGAGTGACGTTTGGTATTTTGTGTACGAATACGGCGTAAGATGGGAGCAACGCTTGAAGATGTAGGATTATCAGGGTTTAGTAAAGAAAAGTGATTAATCACTGGCATTGAAGGAACTACTGAATGGGTGAGAGAAGAGGAAAAGTAAGAAGCAAGAGATGAGGATGACGACAGAGTTATAGCAGTGGAAGAGAGAACTGCTAGATGGAGGAACAAGAGGAGTGGGAGAAGAAGAAGTATGAGTGGAGGAAAGAAGATGGGATGTAATAGCTGGAAAGGTAGTACTAGACGTGGTCTGTGGGGTGTTAGTGGAGATGTGCTGAGAGAGAGAAACCTGTTGGAAGCCACTGATATGGGCTTCTTGTAGTGATAAGCCATGTTTGAAGCTGATGGCAGGAACCTCAGATTCAAATTTGTAGATGGGACAGCCTCTGAAGATGACATTATGTTCTTGTGTTTGCACAAATACGTATTATTGAAGGACAGTTTGTACCAGTATGACCAGGCACATAGCAGGCAATGTGAGGTGGATCTACAGTATTTTGTTGGATGTCCGAATCTCCAGCAGTTTTGACACTGACAGGGAAGAGGAATGAGAGGTTTAACTAAGCTTACAGAAGGCCACACGTATGCATACACTGTCGGGTAGATCTTGCCCTTTGAAGGTAATTTTTGCTGGGTACTTGCAGCGGTCATGAGGGTTAATGGTAAAGTAGGATACCTGAGTGCTCATCTGCAATCAGTTCAAAGATGTCAGAACAGTCTGGCACACTGATGCCCACAAAGCAGATTTCATCGGGTATGAGTGTTCAGTTGGGTATCAGCCGACACTGGGAATGGTTCCCATCAAGGTCTTGAGGGTAAACATAGCTTCAGCTTGGGATTCTGAGTCAACAATGACTAGGCGAGATCTGTCAGGTCGTGTGAGGAAGGTTACCCTTCTCACCTGTATTTGGAAGCATTTTTTAAATTGGAAAGTGTGTACTGAGTAGGGAGCATGAACAGGGAGGGATATGGAAATATTCTTTTCATTGGTGAGGACCAAAGAGGCTGGATAAAGGAAGATGATTAGTGGTAGTGGATGGGTGAGGGTGAGAAGAGGGGACAGTCTGGGTTATAGAAGGAGAGGCCAGAATAGAGGGTTGGTGAGTGATTTTAAGTTTTGATAGTATTTATGGTTCTAAGACGGTTATAATAAAGGAAGATACAGCTGTAGAAGGAGGGGTTGGTATTAGTGTTAGCAAAACAGGTACAAAGAGTACAAAGGAAGAACAGACAACAACAGTCCTACTGGACCTAACGATGCTGTCCATGTGACTGCACTACTACTATAATATCTACTTGATATACAAAAGGACAGCAAAGTGGAAGGCTCCTCCCCACCCACCCCTCCCTCCAGCTGAAGTTGGCCGGAAGAGGAAGTGATACCATAAAATATGGACAAACTATCATGGAATTTGTACAGGACTGAGAAAACAAGAGTAATTTATGGCTATTGCTAACACTGATGGTGGTGGAGAGAGAGAGAGAGAGAGAGAGAGAGAGAGAGAGAGAGAGAGAGAGAGAGAGAGAGAGAGAGAGAGAGAGAGAGAGAGAGAGAGAGAGCGAATATTTGAACATTTGAAGATTTATCCATAGTTAACAGTTACTTATTACATATATTTAGATGTCATACTCAAAAGTATATACAGGTTAACAATCTTTTATCCGAAATTCCGAAAACAGAAAAGCTCTGAGAACTGAACATTTTTTCAAGGATGCTCTGTCATGGGCTCTAGAACCTGTAGGCAATCTTTTGCACAGCTCTGATGCCCTGTAGGAGTTATTGAGAGCCGTAATGTTGATGGTTGACCCTCGCCCATTAGTGGTTGGTGCAGTATTTTTTTTAAGTGACGCCTGTGGAGGTTCATGCCCCGTCCTGAAGTCTCCGATGCACTCACAGTTGAAGACAGGGTTGAGTAGCAGCATGTGGGTTTCTTCGGCCACTCGACGATGGCTTGAAAAAATGGCCAAGTTCTGGCGGGATTTGATATCGGGTCATCGAGTTCTCTTCATCTGTACTCTGACCACTCGGCCACTGCCTCCCCATTTTGGGGCCAAACTTGACCCAAAATGACCCACAGTCAACCAGGGATGTTAATTGTATGATAATTATCATATCCGTACGATAATTTGGCTATTTGTACGATGTACGATACACAGTTGAGTATAGTACATGAAACTCACAGAAATTTTGTTTATTTTTTACTGATTTTTCTTCTTCTTTGAAGACTGTGAAAATATCAAAAAGAGCTGCAGATTTTCCTATGGTTAGCAGTGAGAAACGGAAAAGGAAGCTTCTGTCATTATCAATAGCACAGAAAGTACAGTTATTGCAGAAGCTTGATCGTGGTGTATCTGTGTGGCATCTTACTGAAGATTATGGTGTGGGAATTACCACCATATATGACCTAAAGAAATAGAAACATAAGTTGTTGAAGTTTTACAGTGGTAGTGATGACCAGAAACTAATGAAAAATAGGAAAACACTGCATAGGGCAAAAAACAAACATCTTGACTGTGTGCTGATGGAGTGGTTTCAACAACGAAGATTTGAACGTATGCCTTTGACTGGTTTGATGGTAATGAAACAAGCTAGAAAATACCATGAAGAACTGAACATTGGAGGCGAATGTGAATATTCAGAAGGTTGGCTGCAGAAATTTAAGAAGCATTATGGTATAAAATATCTGAAAATCTGTAGTGAAAAAGGTTCTGCTGATTAAGAAGCAGCTGAACGTTACATTGATGAATTTG
>JAPQNM010000046.1:1812790-1835290 GCA_029783475.1 Metacarcinus magister
CAGCCGTCAGTCTTGGGTCTTGGCCAGCCTCAAATGATGGAACAAGAATTCTACGGGTTCACTAATATCGATATTGATATATCCTATTTCCCGCTTCCATTTCTACATTGAGTTTGTATTTACCATAAAAATGTACTTCAAGGGTCTTAACTTTCTTATACCATACCTCCTCTAACATCAGCACAGACGTTTTATTTTTCTTCGCCCTGTTCAGATTCACTTAAGACAATGGATTTCAAGCCGAAGGAAAATACTTGACATCATTAAAATCAATTTATGTATGAAATACCATTAAGTAAATACTGATATAGCAGCTCAAGTCAATGCCACGGTTGCATGCGTGAACACAGTCAACAATCATAATGGCCTTCCAAGAGACAGATGTGACAAATTCCTCAAAAATTTCGTTCGGGTGTGAACATTATCGACGCAAATGTAAATTGGTCGTAAGTATGAAAGATTTGATAGTATATCTCCTAGTATCAAGGTATAAACAATGCAAGAAGAGTGAACCAGCTGGCCTGCAACTTTGTCCAGTCAGCTACAAACAAATTCCTGTATGTTATTTTGGAAGAGAGCTGTTCATCTTTTGACTCCAGCTTCAGGGTGATAATAGAGGTGAAAGATTGAGATGGAGGTTGTTATCTAGAGTTTTCCCGCTCATATTTTCACTTTTAAACTTGGAAACGGTAAGAAATCTTGTTAAGTGAATGATAGTAATACCCCTGGCATCTT
Organism: Metacarcinus magister; assembly: GCA_029783475.1. Classification (NCBI taxonomy): domain Eukaryota; kingdom Metazoa; phylum Arthropoda; class Malacostraca; order Decapoda; family Cancridae; genus Metacarcinus; species Metacarcinus magister. Next base: position 1,813,526 of record JAPQNM010000046.1, read on the forward strand.
CCTTGGAGGCTAGGAGGTTATAACGTTAGGTTAGGTTTATTTATTTATTAGTTTTTTTCTTAATATAATTCGTAGGGCAACAGTTTTGGTGCATAGCACGCATATTGTGACATAAGGTATGAATGGTTAGGTCAGGTTACAAAAGGTTCAGTTTCATTAACTTCAAACACAGCAGTCCAGAGTTGAGACTTTGTCACAGAGCGATGCAGTCCTGTTATCTAGAATTACTGTAGGTATCGTAAAGTCAACTGCACACTGATACTCACAGATGTTCAGTAGAGTATACATATATCCTGCGTGGTACTAAAATATTATACAGATCGGTTGGGAGTTATTCTACAGATTTACCAGGAGATTGTATGTGGTAGTTAGAGATTAGGCAATAGGGTGAAGGGTAATTTTAACGAAGTGCTTAGAGATACGGCAGTTGTACCGCGTTGTCGTCCGCTATTCCTATGGCCTGTGCCTTATTATTTACCTGGTAAAGCATCTTTCAAGTTATGTTAGGTTGATTACCTATGTTATTTTAGGTATGGTTTGGTTCGGTTAGGTTCAGTTATATAAGCTTTTTACCTAAAAGTTAGGCACGTGCTGTATCTATAAGCGAGTAGTATGGGGATACGGCATTCGTTAGTTTATGGTTGGATTAGGTTATGTTATGTTAGGTTATGTTCGGTTAGGTTCTGTTATATAAGCTTTTTATTATATATTACCCAAAAGTTAGGCACATGCCGTATTTATAAGCGAGCACTTACAGGTATGGCTGCCGTACAGCAGCTGGTGTATGCTGCAGTCTCCCTGTCAATTCCACCTTGGACAGGAGTATTAACAGTGCGACCATATGAAGGTGGGGATAGGTTGACGCACCACCTCTAGGAAGGGTGTTTCTAGTTGGTAGCCTTTTATTTCCCCTAATACCACCATGTGTGTGGCCTCCTCACACATCAGATGAACCTCATTGATTACAATACTGCCACTGTGCAAAGCAGTGAAATACAGGATATTGTCAATATGACTGCATTCAGTAGGACAATACGGGGCAATACCATCTTGCATGGTATTGCAGCTCCACTCACAGACCAAATGTGAAATTCAGCAGTATATGTTACTACCAGTAAGGCAACAGCCAATGGTTTCTGGCAGTGCCTCTTATTGTGCTAAAAGAGCTTGCAGATTACCCTAAATTGGATATATTAGCTGTCATAGCCATAAGAAATTAAGTTTTAAGGAGGCAAGAGTAGAAAGAAGAAGGGTGGATGGGTAACGGACAGACATACAATACTGAACTGATCTACATTCTTGACTTGTAGTACACACTTAGCAGGGTGCTCACACCTGACACAAAGGAACAAAAGCAGACCTCTCGGCGCTTACAAGGCTGTTTGTAATGAACTCCAATATTTTATCTAAAGTAAGAGTAGGTCAGTAAAGGAGAAGGCTCTTTCCCATCCACTGCTCTCTGCAGCCAAGGTTTGCAGGATAAAAAGAAAAAACATACGGCATGGTAAAACTACATGGAATTTTTATAGAAACAAGATAACAACTATCTCTATTACTATTACTTTTAACAGAAGAAACTTGTTGTACCAGACCTTCCACATCAAACTCTGAAAAGCAAAATTTCATAAATACATTCGGATAAACTTGATTAAATTTTGCTAAGACAACAGATATCCAAGTTGTGGATTGGAGTCAATGTACTTGTTTAGTCTGTCTTTGAAAACTGTAACTGTTATACTCTCAACTTCATTGGAGGGTAGAGAAGGGTTTCTTGTAGTGATTTGCCTAGTAATACTGACTTATGTATTGTCACATTATACAATTAAAAGCAACCCTATTAATGAAGCAATACCATACTCATCACACTGTATATACTAAAGCACCATGGTCCAATTTTTTTTCAACATTCCAATTTATTATTGGATCAATATGGACCAGTGTTTATGCTTGACGCAATCACTGACACCTGCACCTCTCTAACAAACCATAGCTAAGATTTGATATAAGAAATAAGCTAATAATCTCACAAAACAGAGGGATCCCCACCAAGCTGCACTGTGTAAACAATCGAAGTGATTGCATGTTACACATCTGTGGCTGCCTAGTAAACTAGTTTGGCAGTCACAGAAACTTCTAACTTGTTCCTGTAATTTTGTTTGGATTAAAAGAGTTACCAAACCATCAGTTGCCAGCAAATTGGTGGATACTTGTTCTAGTCATTAATCTTTTCTTACTTTTATTGTAAATAAGTCATGTTTTCTATGTAGATGATAATTTTTCCAGAGCCCGTGCTGCAATAAAAACTACATCTGTCGCTTTTGTCATGATGAAAGTGAGAATCACTCTCTGGACCGGCCAAACATCACAGAGGTGGAGTGTCTTGTCTGCAAGCAGATACAACCATTTTCTCAATTATGTGGAAACTGTGGCATCATATTTGGGAATGTAAGTATCATATTACTTAAAATATCAATACATTACCCAAGATATTTTGCAGAGGGATAAGTTTCAACTGTTAAATGTATACTAAAATGAGGAATATATTGCTTTGGGTATATATTTGTAATAATTTTTCTGAAAATCTTTTATTAATCATGAAATAATCATGTAAGTTTTTTATCTTTTATTAATATATCAATATGAATTATTATTATCATACTAAACTTTGGTACTGGATTCAATGCCATTGCTTTATTTTTATTCATAAGTGGTGGAAGAGGTATATCTTCTTTCAATGAAAACTTGAAATCAAAGCTAGAATGTTCTTAATATGGTCATGCTTATTTTGTAGTATTTCTGTGAGAAGTGCAAGTTGTTTGCTGATGAAGACTTAGGGATGTACCACTGTGAAGGTTGTGGGCTGTGTCGAGTTGGTGGCAGGGAAAAGTTTTTCCACTGTGACACATGTGAGCTTTGTCTTCCTACGGACATCAAAAGTACTCACAAGGTGAGTTAATCTTTACTTAACCCTTGAAGTGCCAAGCATTTTTCTCAAAAACTTTCTTTGCTGAAAAGTGTGTAAAATTATTAGAAAACACATAATTGATACATTTTGGGACTTACAGTATTTGACGGCATATGAGACGCACCCCAATTTCAGTAGGGCATAAGCTGGAAAAAAGAAGAAGTTTTAGTGCACTTAAGCATATAATGTTAAAACCAAGCTAGCAGTACATTACACAAGATTAACTATAGCAGGATTACAGTAATAAAACGATGCAACAAACTAAAAGAACTATAACAGTAAATAAAAACATTACCAAATCACCTTAGCCATAGCAGAAAACATTACTGTATATAAAATGTAAGCTAGCAGTACAGTTAAACAAAAAGCAAGAAATCACAATAGCACAAAATAAAAACATTAGAAAAGCACCTTAGATATAGCAGAAAACATTACTCTATATAAAAATCAAGTTAGTAGTACAAGACAAAACAAAACAAAGCTGAAAACATTTTATAAAAGCCTGAAAAATCATCAGAACGCACATTTAAGGTTCTCTAACAAAAACTTTAATCATCTTCAAGGTCAGAAAACTCTTCATCATTACTGCTCAAAATAGCCAAGTTGTTAATTATGAAGATACGTAGCTGGTAATTAACAGTATACATAATTTGATGTCAAGTTGAAGATAGATAGAAAAAAATCAGTATCAATTAGGACATCTACCATGAAGATAAGGAAACGTTATGTTTTATCCAAGTCATAGAAAGTGAATCACAGAAATTCTAATCTGGGAAATGGAAATTTTGTTGTATTTTCTAACTTATGAAAATGTAAAAATTACATAAGTGCCTAGAAATTATTTAAGATCAGGTGGAAGAGTGTATAAAAATGATAATTCAAATAGAGGTAGAGGTAGAGGAAAGGTTGGTAGTTAGAGCAGAAATGTATATAGTACATCAAATAATTGAGAGAAGTAATGCAATGATTATAATATGTGAGAAATGCATATGTGGAAAATGACAGGTGATGGTAATTTTTTGTGAGACATTTAGAGTAAGATAATAAATACGCCTCAAACAAATCTTTCTTATTCTTTTGCTTTATAGAACTTAATGTATTTTGTTGGATTCTAGTGCATTGTCAAGATGGGAAAGGCCAACTGTCCTGTCTGTCTGGAGGACATCCACACTTCAAGAAATGTGTCACACATTCCTCCATGTAGTCACCTCATTCATCGACCTTGCTTTGATGATCTCATTTCAGCAGGGTTCTACGCATGTCCAATCTGTGGTGCTTCTATGTTTAAAATGGATGAGGTATATACAAATTTCAGTCATTACAATGAAAAGTCATGTTTGTGCACACTATGCATACTTGTGTAGTGTACATAAATGAATTGAGAAATACTTTCAATAAGTCATGAGGGTAAAAATTTAATTTATTACTATTATTATTTGTAATAATATATAATTATTGTTTTTTTATTAATATATCATATCATGAGGAGGCCAGTCAATGCTTTCAAAACAAATTTTGGAATTACAGGCTGCTAAATAATGCAATTTTCAGGTTTGGGAATCTCTAGATGATGAAATCAAGGACAAGCCAATGCCTGGCGAGTACTCTGACCTTTACTGCAATGTGCTGTGTCGAGACTGTAACAAGGTAATTTAGAATACTATGTATTTGTGTAAAGAAGCAAGTAAGCCAATAAGATAATAGTCTGTTTGATACTTGAACTTATATTTGCTAAAAGACTAATTCTTGTCATCTCCAGTCCAGTGTCCTAAGTTGGTGACCACCAGTTACTATAAAAAATTACAATTACATATTTGTTATATGCTAAACTGATTGTTGCCATACATAAAACTAAAAGCAAGTGTATTTAGGTGTATGCATTAGTGCAGCACCGTTCTAATCTAGCTAACCTAATGTTTTTATAGCGGCTCAGGAAAGCAAATGCATTTGCGTTTCTGCTAAGTCACCACAAAACACTACACAATCAGCTGACACCAGAGGCAAATATGGTAAAACAGGATCTTCAGAAAAATATAACATTCAAATTTCTTGCATTTGGCCAGAATAATGAATGAGTAACGTGGAAAATGCTCAGAAAATAATGGAAAGAAAAGCTGGAAGGGGGGAAAAAACTTCACGATTTAACAAAAAATCAGGAAAGACATAGAATTGTTTTTCTGCATTCACAACAAACTCAATTTCATGTCTTTCTTGATTTTTGTTAAATTATGAAGCATTTTTTCTCTTTCAGTTTTTCTTTCCATTATTTTCTGTGCATTTTCTACGTTACTCATTCATTATTCTGGCCAAATAGCAGGAATCTGAATAATTCTTTTTTCTGAAGATCATGTTTTACTACATTTACCTCTGGTGCCAGTTGATTGTGTAGTGTTTTTTGGTGACATGGCTGGAAAATAAATGGATTTGCTTTTCTGATAAATTGTTTTCAGATAAATTATTTATGTGATGATTCATTGTTTCCTGAGGAGTATTATAGATATAGACTGCTTTGCTTTTCTTAAAAGTCAAAGACCATTAATGCCATTTTTACTCCACTTCCTCACACACGATTCACACATTGAATTATATCTCACAATTTCTTTAAACCAGTCAGTCATTATTTCTGTAGCCATTTGGTTTCAGTACATGTCCCAGTGTAATCTCACATCAAATGGTTACCTCTATGCCTTGATACTCCCTCAGAAACAAACTAAATACAGCTTCTTTTCAACTTATGAAAGTTTTTTGTATATTTCTCAAAAAATATAATAGGTAGTTATTAGGTGAATTGATTGTTAAATCGAAAAAAAAACAATGCTGGCAATCCTGACAACTTGGAAAGTGTAAGGTTGAAGTTCAGTTAGTGGAGAGGAGTGTGGAAACTAGATGCTTCAGAATAAAGTATCAAATAAGATTTGACGCGTGATAACGTGATTGACTGCGCTAAAGCAAGAATGTGTTAGTGTTTGATATGTGTGTGATAGCAGTAAAACGCGATACCAGAACGTATGATAGCAGTGGGATGGGTTTATACCATATTTATAAGGTTAGTTGTATGATTTGGTTATAGTAAGTAAGGTAGTTCAGTAGGAGAATACCCAGTATCAGAACGAGTCTCCACAACGTCAATGGGCTTGGAAACAAAGGGATATACTAAGGATGAGAGAATTAATATTGTATCTAGAGATCAATCCACAAACAATATACTGTCTGGAACTATCCATAAGCTCACTGACTTAGGCCTTATACTTTCTTAGATTATCTTTCTGATCACCCTGACATTTTTTGTACCAACAAGATATACAAACGCAGTCTTTTCTAAGGAACTGATATTGAGATTGTCAATTTTTTCTGTTAAATCATCTATTTTATTTTGAATATCTTAACATTACTGTGTATTTATTGGCAGGAGTGCCTGACAATGTTCCATGTTCTGGGTAACAAGTGCATGAGATGTGGTTCCTACAACACAGTGCGGGCAAAAGGAGGTCTTTGCCGTCAAGAAAAAGGTAAGATCCAGAGTACATTGAATGTTCTAAATAGATAATGCATAACTCATGAAAAATAGGCACAATTAGAGACATTTTGGGTTTTCTGTGTAGAAAATTGAATCATGCATATTGAACCTCACAGAACTCAAGTGACCATTGGACAAAAAAAAAAACGAAATTAATCTTAACATAACTGAAAAAGGATAAAGTAAAACATTAATTTCATACAAATTCTAAGATTAACAAATTATTTTATATTTTGTCTTGTTTTCACTAGCATTCAGATGTGATCTGGTAATCTATCTGACAACTTTCTGAAGTAATCAAAGTTCATATTCATGTTTTAAATATTTCATATTCCTTTAATGAGGTGGTGTACATTTCTTGGTTCTCAGCACTATCAGTGGGATTTAGATCTATTAAATCAATTAAATTTTGTTCTATTAGAACCATTTTGTCACTGCTTGTGCCTTGTTATTATTCATGATATGGGAGCAGCCATGACTTTTGAAGTTATCAAGATGATCTCTCAGAATGTCAATGCAACTTTGCCCATTCATTATAGTTTCTTCTCCCCACAAAAATGCATCTGATATCATTACATCATCTGGATGCTTCATGGTCTTCTGTGTGAATCTTAGGTGGAATCTGCTGACCTCAGGTGGCCTCCTAACATTTGTTGTGGTATTATTGATGCATATGAAAGCTTTCTGTCATTTTTGATTGTCCAATCTTTGTATTTCTTGTAAAATACGTACAAGGCACTTCTAGCATATCAATGAAGTTAGCAAGTGTTCCTTGAAAGCTCTTTATTATGCTATCTTGAAATTATTTTGAAGAGATGCTGTAATGTTTTCAGACATATTTTGGAAAAGGTCAGGGTGGTGGGATTTGACATTACTTCTTTTGTTGGAAGATCTTGACAAGTCAGAAAAATAAGATGAAAGGAGACACAGGTGTAAAGAGATGAGTTTATTCCCAACTAGTTTTGCTTTTGCTTCTTCAGGGGAACAGAGGAAGCTCTGATGCTGGTATGTTATATAAGCCAAGAACAGTTGCATGGGCCACCTTACAGACTATTGGAATAACTGTATCCTTGGACAAGTGTCTGACCATCGCTGATTGGTCCGCATGCTCTGCAGATCTGAATCATACAGACTGTCACCAATCTTGGTCCATACTACATTCCCAGTTCTTTTGTTGTTGTTGTTCATAGCGATGTACAGCACTTCCATGACCATCCTTGCTTTCTTATTCAGTGACTTTTCAGCACCTTCGCACTGTCACACTTCAGCAGGTGCCTTTTATCAACTTGAGCTATCAGGGTACTAGATATGCATCAGTGTTTCACATCCACCCTCAGTTCTTTTTATCTTGGTTCCAAGTCCCCTGCTTGTTTTGCTGAAGTAGCTGCAGTCATACCCGCCCCCTGCAGAGTATTTGGTATAACACACTGTCTGTGTTCTCCCTTTCTATTCTTTCCTTGTACCAGTTCACTGATACAGTGGCCTCCCAGACTCACGACTAATTAGTTCACCTGGTGTGAGGTCTTCCCACCAAGTCAGACTTCAGGATGACCAAGTATTCTTTTTGTGATATTTTTTCACTTTCTACATCTTTCCTTTAGTGCCTTGGTGGCTCACATGGATAAAGAGAGCCTGCTGAAATAGGAGAGTGTAACAGTGGCCAGAACAAGAAAGCAAGGAAATTAATTTCAACCAAAGCAAGCCTTCTCATCATTATTAAGCTTAACAGGAACAATACTGATTACTTAGCTGGTGATGATGACATTGTACAAAAAAAATTGCCATGCATGAGTCAAGATAGCATTAATACTATGAAATTCAGAGATGGATTTTACCCATCTCTGGCCAAATTTTGGTGGTGTGGTAACACTGTATATCAACTTCTAACAGATACTGATCCAGGGATTAACATAGGGAAGAGTGGCTAGTCACTGACCTCATCACACTGTAGTGGTTGGTCACTCATGATTAAGGAAACTTTTTTTCTAAAAAAAATTTGTGTAGCATGTAATATTACTTTCAAGGAATAGGGAAGTTTATGATTCAACCCTGCTCTATTCAATTTTCAGAACAAATGACTCCAGTACAAGAAGATCCAGAATACCCAGATTCTGAGTCCAACGGTGCTGAAGGCTTCAGTAATGAGTGATAATAGTGGTAAATCATTAACTAATCATGCATACTGTTTCATCTCTCATACTAGTGTGGAGGAAAGACAAACACATTTCTAACTGAGTAAGAGTTCAAAGAAATGTCTCATCAAAGAGTCCAAAATTTGAAAAAAATAACATTGTGAGAAAAATTGTGTGAAATCTTTCAGTACTGTAAACAATTGATCCACAAATTTCTCAAAATAATAATGTTTTTGTCACTATAACATTATTTCAACACTGCATTTTTTTTGTCTGAGTCACTTGAATACCCTTTACCTTTTAAAAGTCAAATTTATGCGTCCAGAAATGCTACAAATTATATTGTAAAACCACAAGTAGGGGTTGACTACTTGAATGAGGATCCCATATATTACTGACAAGGTCACTTTATGACTGCAACCAGTTTTCCAATGCATCTTTTGATTATATATATATATATATATATATATATATATATATATATATATATATATATATATATATATATATATATATACACACACACACACACCCAACCCTCGACTATCACACCTAATTGTGCATATATCGCCACAGGGTAGTCAAAATCGCGATAGCCGAACTGAAGAACTTATGGAAATAATTCTTATTGTTACTAGGACCTCCAAGTTGTTACTTTTGTCACTTTTTACCTCGTTTTTGTAATATATACAGAAATATTACAATATAAAAAAAAAATTAATCAAGAATCACAATAACAACATACAATTTGGGGAGGTGGTGGTACAATGGTCTAGCATTCAGTCGGGCAAACCTAGGGTCACGGGTTCGAGCCCCCAATATTCGCTGGCCACTTTTCCTTATTTGGTATTACTGCCGAATGGAGACGGTACTTACAATGTTTATATGCATCTGAGGCTTTAGCAGCGATTAGCCTCTCTAGTTCTCAACATATTCAAGAGAGAACGTAAAACATTCAAAGGGTCACTATAAAAAATCTAGAACCCTATGCCAAATAACAGGCAAGAGGCAAGTCCATCTGTGCCTCCATAAAAAGCCTACTGGCGCCAATGGTTTATGATATAAACAAAAGTTTTTAAAGCATTTATTTAAATTATTCCAAACTTTTTCCCCACACCATGCTTTGTTTCATTGTCAATCTCCACAATTTTTAACTTCTGAGCGTAGGTTAAGTACTTCCTCTTTCTAACTTCCTGCGCAGGTGCCGCTGCCTTGCGCTGGCCAATGGTGGGAGGACATGGCCGGGGTAACTTGGCCATTGTTGTACAATACCACATAAATGTTCCACACAGGTGTGTGGAAGCACTGCATGTACGCATAACCATAATTTTATATAGCTTTGCATTATGTTCTCAATTCTGCATACAAATTCAGATGCACAAGCTGCCAAATTCAAGCGTCGGTTTTTCTATATATATTGTGTAATACAGATGCAGATTTGGAAACATAATACAAAGCTATATAAAATCATTGTCATGCCCATATGCAGTGCTTCTGCACACCAGACATTGGTGACTTCAGCCTACCAACTTTCGGTGCCATGTTACAGCACCCAGCATGTTCCCCCCCCCCCCACCCCCACACATCAATTTAGGGGCATGATAGACAATTTTGTGCAATTTTCTAGGTAGGCGTGATAGTGGCAAAACAAGAGTTAAACACGTGATAGCCGAGGGTTGAGTATGTATAAATTATATATATATATATATATATATATATATATATATATATATATATATATATATATATATATATATATATATATAAACTTGCTTATTTCTCTTACTTCATAGAACCTTCCTTATATTCCTTAAGTCTTGATAGCAAACCTGTTATCTAGCTGCATTGGAATGCTGCCAATGGTAAATATTGGTTTGCATTTCGTTAAGTAATTTAAAATCAGGCCAATGTGATCCATTTACATTTGATCATGAACCTACACCAATGGAATGAGAATTCAGGTACACATGAATACTGAGCTTGTGTGTTTAGTAACACAAATGCAGTGAAAAGTATTTATTAGTCTTTTTCACTACACCTGACCATCAATTAGTTCTATATACAAAAGAGTGCAAGACATCTAATGGAATAGTAAAACACGGTGAGAATATGGTAATATGTGTACTGTTAGAAGACATATCTGTGCAAAACACTAGATAGTATATTCATAAAATGTTATAACGAATGATTTTCCATATACTATTTAGGGAACATTTATAAGACTTTAGGGTGTTTTTAGTTTTGCTATTGGAAATATCCAGCATCAAGAATGTCAGTATTGAGAGATAATGTTTTGATAAACTGCTCATCTTATAACATAAATTTTAAGTAATTTTGTATAGTTTTGCATTGTCTTAACCGTTAAAATATTCCATATCTCATCAGATGGCTGCTATTAAAGATCCTTGATATTAAGTGTTTGTTACGTCTTAAATCTGTGAACACAAAGTTCCATTATACAGCCATAGATTTATATGTTCTACCATCAAGTAACTGTATGGAAGTTTTGTCTCATGTCACTACATGTAAGTCAGCAGTAATTGGTGAACCCGTGCTGCTCACCTCACATCTTAAGCAACACGTGGTTGGCAGGATGGTAATTTCCCATGAAATTGAGTGGTATTTCCATGTCCTTGACAAACATTCTCCATTAAGGTATTGCAAAAGTGAAAGTTAACAACAGTATAGAGATCTTGCAGCTCAGATTATGAACATGTTTCGCCTGTCACTCAAGTATAAATGTATGAAAATAGTTTATTCTTCCATTTGGTGAGATGCATGTCATAAGTTTCTCCTTTCTTGTTTTATTGCCAATATGTAAATATATGTCACACTTTCCTTACCTAGAAGACTATAACAGTGATTGCAGACAATTTTTTTAATTCCAATATTTTCATTAAATGTTTGCATTTTTTATCATGGAGGTAAAAATTTGAATATAAAAAATATATATACCTATTGTTTTCTGTGTTAGAAAGTAATTTTCATGTTTATGTCCTGGGATTGATCAAGTCCTGAGTGCATTACTATTATTAAGATCTTTTACTATATAATAATATAAATGCAACCAAATCATATAATGATGGTTTTCTGTATAAGATAAAAAGTGGTCTTTATATTACATACTTTCAGAGTATCAAATCATAGAAAAAATAATTTTTCCTTATTTCAGATTCCTTGGAACTCGAATGCCCCTAGTCTTAAACAACTTGGAATTTGTAAAATTTTTGGAGAATATTTCACTCCAGAATTAGAACAAACACTATAAGTATTTGTTGGCTCAGTTGGTTTCTTGCTCTCGTGAAAACGTCCCTCGCATAACTCGTGCTAGTTTTATTTGTATTATTGCAATTATTTTTGGTGTTTTTGCTTTGATACCATTCTTGTCCATTCACCATGGCATCCAAGAAGAGTATTGAGGCAATGAAGAATAAGAGGAAGACTGGTTAATATTCTGCAGGAGTTGTATCGCCTCTACAGGCGATACAACTTACCTTTTCCGTAATCTAATCTAGTTTTCTATTTCCAGAAACCAATAGAAATTTGGGTTTCAATAAGTATCATTATATAGATGATCCACAGGGCAGGGACATACATCCTCGCCGTCGCAATATTGTGTCAAGACTGCAGACATAGGCCTCATCTGCCTCAACTGACACTCACTCAGGGAACTCCCCTCCCCTCCCTTTGTTTTAGCCTGTGTTTTAGACCAATGAAAACACAATTCCTTAAAGTATAGTCACAATAGCCATCGGTAACCATGGATTCAGACCACTCACAGGTATGGATGCCCAGGCCCGTCATTACAAGTGGTCACACTAAGCGATGGAACCAGCCACCCAATCCTGGCTGATCCTGCCTACTCAAAAAACTCAAAATAACAGCAACAATGGCTGATGGAAGCACACAGCTGGCCTTGGCTGCATTGGCACTGGCAACTTGTTTGCAAGCTTACCAACCTAAAAGTATGAAAGGAATACGAAGATGGGAGAGGCAAAATGTTTACAAAACATGAAGCTCCTTGGGTGCTAATCATTAACTTTTCCGAAACAATAGTTTTCTTTCCAATATTTTTGTGATATCCATACTTGAAATATATATATATATATATATATATATATATATATATATATATATATATATATATATATATATATATATATATATATATATATATATTTCAGTTATACTTATATTGTCTCTGAGCATACTATAGATGCTCAGTTGTATCATCTGCCCTGGGCTGAACCATACCAGGGAAATTGATATGTGCCTTCTACAGCTAGTTGTACCTATCTGCTGAGTTTTTACAGTCATGGGCGTCCATGCCTGTAACAATGATATAATCCGTGGCTATCCATGGCTAGTGTGACCAGCAGGCCTTTAACTTCATTATTGGAAATATTCCCATTTCCATTTTGATGCTTAGCACCAAGTTCCTTCTTCACCTCAATTGTTGCTCTTACAGTCTACAGGTTAAAATGCAATTATATTTATATTTTATTACTTCTTTTTTTTTAATAATTAGAGCATTTATTTTGTTATTTTAAATTAAATTAGCATTATTGGTAAATATTTAAATTGGTATTTCTGGGGCCTAGGAATGGATCATTTCACTTATCATTATTTCTTATGGGGAAATTTGCTATGTAATTCAAACATTTTGGAATTTGAACTGGCTCCTGCAACGAATTATGTTCGAATTCCAAGGTATCACTATATTAGGATTACAAAGTATTATAATTCTATTATCTAGTGCAATCATTTTTACTGTGATGACAGGCCAAAGAAGTGAATGAAAAATATTTATGAATTAAGTTTGCTATACTGTAGTAAATTAAGAAATATTGCCAGCTGTTTAGGATGTGTTGGGAGACTGAATACTTGAGGTTATGTACTGCCAGAGAGAGTTGTAACAATTTTCTGCCCTTTACAAATTTATATTGTTTACCAGTGTTTGGGAGTGTCTTTATCCTTCATCTGTACACCAAAATTAAATGTTGTACAAGTGATTCATTATTCAATCTACCTTTTGTCGCCTTATTGCAGCATTGTTTGTGTTCTTGTAATAATACCATTTAGTCAAGGGGTTATGGAGAACTTTTATGTTTTCTATATTCTAGTTATTGAAAATAACAATTTCATAATCACATTATTAACTACATTGACTCGTCAATTCATCAACAATTACTTCCACATCATAACAATTTTGTAACAGAAATCACATCCATGTACTACACATAAATCATACCATAAATCACTTTGTGGAGCGAATGACATCCTAACAATTAACACAGTACAATACGCAACATATAAATATTTTAGCCTAATAATCCTTTGAGCTGTCTTATATAACGTTAGTTGTTACTCCCCATGTTCTGGTAAGCAACACCTCCACTTCAACACGAGCAAATGACAGCTCTGTCCTCTCTACTTCACTACTGGAGTGAAAGAGATACTGTCACTTCCTCTTGTGTCTGCTTATATCAATGTAGAGGCAATAAAATTGGTACTCTTACATATGATAAATAACTTTCCACTACTAATATACCTTGTCAGTGCATACCAAACATCAATACAGGCTATTTTACTAAAACTTGTACATACACAAAGTGTTTGATCATCTTGCGGGATTAAAGGATTAACTTAATTACCTTGTTGTGCCTTATACCTTTCTGACTGTCTTATGGGATTAAAGGATTGACTCATTGTCTTTTTTGTGTTTTCCACCTTTCTCACCGTTTCACCCAACTCTCTCTCTCACACACACACTCAATCACTCACTTGATCACTCACACACACATACACACACTGTTTGGTAGCTCAGTGGTAACATCTCGGCCTGTCACTTGGCAGGCTCGAGTTTGCGCCTTGCTTGAGATGCAAAGTTTCACTGATTGCCAAGCAGTTACTGTCCTCCTTGAGCAAGAGGATGGGGTGTGTAGTGTGTGTGAAAGGTCACAGCCTTACCCATAGATCGGGCTATAATGAGCTGTAAGCTCTCTTCGGGAGGGTAAAAGCTGGCTATCACAAGTCCAGCGCGTGATCCGCAAGACCATGGGGAATGACACACACACACATGTACGCATCCACCCACCCAACAACCCACCCCATTGAACATTACCTGAAACTAGAAATTCAGAAAAGAACATTGATGGTTATGATAGAATTATTTAAAATACTAGTTTAGAAAGGATTCGTGTTTTGAACACGGGCGGTGGTACAGTGGTCTAGCGCTTGGGTATACGAGCCTAGGGTTCTGGGTTTGAATCCCCTATATTCGCTGACCACTTTTCATTCTTTGATATCACCGCCGGGTGGCCAAAGACTACCCAAATTGCTGCTATACTGTCCTCAGACGGGATTTACAATGTTATATGCATTTAAGGCTGTAGTAGCAGTTAACCTCGCATGTTCTCAACATTTTCAAGAGAGAACGTAAACATTTGAGGCATCACTATAAAAAATCTGAAAAACCTACGCCAAATAACAGGCGAGGCAAGTCCATCTGTGCCTCCATAACCTCCATAAGCCTACTGGCGCTAACGGTTAATGATATAGAAAAAAATAAATAAAAAATTACAGTTAAGATTCTGGACATTATGAGAATGATTATTAGATATAGCATAAAATAGCCAAGCCATTCAATAATTAGAATGAATGAATGAATTGATACCTAAAACTGATATTAGTCATGATAAGATAAGATGGCTCAGATTGTTTGATACAAATCCATTAAACTATCCTTAATTATAAGTGTAAGTCATCAAGAACATTCTCCTACCAATCCAACAGTGCAATTGCCATAATTGAATTTCAAATATAAAAGTATTTGCAAGTCATTGAAAATAAAATAAAAGAAACATTAATTCCTATAATATGTTCTCAAGTTGAACATAATTCCATAACGTGGATAGAGGAAGGGTTTGTCTTCTTTTTAATTACAACATAATTCAGTTTGTCATAAGTAATCATGATACAGATGTAAACACTCAGGATGTTGAGTCGTTTAATGATATTATTAAATATGCTATCAAACAAAGAAAAGAGACCATTTATGAAATGAGATATATTTCTTTTTAATAATGATGAAAAAGTTCTTGAGCATTTTTATTCTAATTCAGAACTGTCAATTATTTTTAAAGTTAAGTTTAAAAATGTTTTATGACAAAAATTAAACCAGTAAAATTTAGAGTACTTTTTTACCTGTTTGCACTCTGGGTACCTTTTTTTTTACCTGATCCAATTACCGCAATATTCTTACAGATTTTATGTAGGTTTTTTGGTTTCAATATGATATTCAACTGATCATTCATCCATACTCAGCAGTAAAGAACAAGATACTGTTGATATAGTACGTCACTGAGTATCTGGAAGAAAATACAGTAAGGCTATTAAACAATGTGCTTCTAGCTTTTGGTTTTTCTCTATTTTAACATTACCGATATTTTGATTAGTAATCTTATAAATTTAATTATGGGATCATCAGGGAACTAGTGTGTCAAACAGGGGTGTTTAGGTACTAACCTAATGCCAGCAACCTCTACCCCAAGGCCTACAAAAACCTAACTATTGGGATATACGATGCTAGGTGATTTTTGGAGGAGTCTTTTGGGGAAAAAGTGTGTTTTGTATGGCAGGAAATATGGTACCCATTGTTGCAAGACATCTCTGTTTCCAAATCCATTGCCATTGTGGAGGGGCTTCGGAACCAGAAATTGTAGGCCAATGCTGTGCCTCGGTCTTTAGTCTCTGGTCCAATCAATTTTTTCTTGACCTTTTTCTAGTCATATTTCCCATTGTATCACCAGTCTTTTTTTCCTAACCTCCCATTATCCTCTTCTTTTTCTAATGTGTGAGATATGTGCTGAGAAAATGAAATGCTAACTAGGAGTTCAGTCATGAACGACCTGAGGGCACGGTATACCCTCCCTCTTTCATTGCCCTTACTCTCCATTGGGGTTATGGGGAGTGGACCAGTTATATGACTCACTTACTTTCGGCTCACTATGGCCAGTTACGAAAATTCTAAACTAACAGGTGCATTAGGGAATGCACCTCAAAAAAATAATCCCTGGCTTTGACAAGGGCAAGCCTCCGCCCTCAGCTCTGAAAACTCCCTTAACCGCCTACCTGTCAACTCCCCCATCTCTTCTTGTACCTGCTTCCCTAACACCAACACCAATTCCTGTTACTACTATTATAACCACCTTAGAACCATATCTATCCCCAAGAACTTAAAACCACTCACCAACTCTCTAATCTGACCTCTACCTCTTCTATAACAACAGGCCTTAATCTCTGGTCCCGAAGCCCCTCCACAACGGCAATGGGCTTGGAAAAAGGGGTCAACTTCCTTAGAATAGTTTAGTTTTAATAATGTTTTATTCCCATGGCTTCAGAATTCACTAGACCTTTCTCAGACACTCTCAGGAACCCCCAGCATGAACCCTTATAATGATGGTCGGTGATCTTCTGTCTCACTTTAATCAACTAAGGATGCCTTGTCATTGCGCATCCAGTCTT
Source organism: Metacarcinus magister (assembly GCA_029783475.1). Classification (NCBI taxonomy): domain Eukaryota; kingdom Metazoa; phylum Arthropoda; class Malacostraca; order Decapoda; family Cancridae; genus Metacarcinus; species Metacarcinus magister. The sequence goes on from JAPQNM010000046.1 coordinate 1,830,666, forward strand.
GCGGCTGCCTAACTCTGCATTGCCTTTCATCCTCAGAACAGATGTGTCGAACTATGGGGTGAGAGCTGTCCACTTAGTACATCAATGAGTGAGTTAATAGGAATAAAGTAAGCGCCAGAGAGAGGAATTATATAACAGGGATTCACGAGAAAATCTATAGTCTTCCAAATCTTAACATAGATTCCTGGTGGGGCAGAATCCAGTATTCCCATGGGTCCAACGCTGTCTGTCTACATGAACTAGCCAGTTAGAACTTGATGTACATAAGTAAAAGGCATGTAAAATGCTTTAACGAAATTTGGCAGCGTTGGACCCATGGGAATACTGGATTCTGCCCCACCAGGAATCTATGTTAAGATTTGGAAGACTATAGGAGATAAAAAATAGTCAAGAAGAGAATTTCTGGTAGATAAAGTTGAAGGGTAGGAGGGAAAGAAGGGGAAAAGGGTGAAAGGGAAGGAAGAGGGGAATATGGGGCAGGTCTAGGGGTAGGGGAGTGGGATGAAGGTCATGGGGCAGGGGATAAGCTGCTGGAATACAGAGGGCGTTATCAGAAGTTGAATGTGATGAGGTAGAGGATGGTGAAGGAAGTGAAGCATAAATTAAAGGTTTTTCTATAAAGGATTCAATGTCAGAGATGGTCTCACTAGGGCAGGGGTCGGCAACCTCCGGCCTGTGGGCCAGATCCGGCCTGCAGAGTCCGAACTTATGGCCCGTCATCTTGCTTGATATTCATATAACAGCCTAGCCAACTAAATGAGTAAGTCGGCACCTATCGACGTAATCCAGGCAGGTAGCGCGGGGCAAATTTGCATAACTGAGATCTTTACTGCGGGAAATTGCCAGGGAGTAAATGACTACAATTGTTAAGAAGAGGAAAGTAGACCATCGAGTGTCGGGCCTTCATCCCTGAGTGGGAGAAGTACTTTGGACAGGCCCAGTGCCTCATTTGCTTGAAGACTGTGGCTGTCCTCAAAGAGTATAATGTGCGCTACCACTAGAAGACACAGCACCAAGCATCGAGCTTTGCATTGATGTCTGCTGCCGAGAGGAAGGAGGCCATTGTCAAACTGTCAGGCAGCCTGCAGAAAAGCACTTCACTCTTCCATAAGCAGACTTTTGAGGCTGACAAAGTGATCTGCACCAGCTATGAGGTTTCCCGCCTCCTTGCTCACCGGATGAAGCCATTCAGGGACGGAGACATTATCAAGGAGTGCATCATGGTTGTGATAGATTCCCTCTGTCCTGAAAAGCGTTCTGCCTTTAAAAGTGTGAGCCTTTCACCCTGCACTGTTTGTCGTCTAATTGAGATGTCAGACAGCGTGACCGAATTTCTTAAGACCTGTTGCTCAAATTTTTATGCCTTCTCTCTCACTCTTGATGAGAGCACAGACATGAAGGACACAGCCAAGCTGGCGATTTTTATTTGTGGAGTCACTGCTGCCCTTTAGGTTTATGAGGAGTTTCTCTAGCTTGTTCCATTGCATGGCACCACCACTGGGCAAGACATCTTCGATGCCGTGCTTCAGTGTATGAAGCAACACTCCCTCGACCTGTCCCGTCTTGTGTGCGTGATGACCGACGGTGCCCCAGCAATGACTGGAGAGAAGGGTGAGCAGGGGTGATAGTGTGGGCAGGTGACAGTGTGGGCAAGGGTGTTCATGGCATGGCTTTCCCGCGGTTCATTAGTCTCACTGTTGCTACACTTCTGAGCACCTTGGATAATGTTTGTGTAAAGAAAGTGGAAGAAGAAAAATTTTAATTCTAGAGATAGAAAAAATACAATAACCAATAATTTTGTGAAAAAGTGCTTCATTTTGAAAAAGGAAATTATTTATGTATGAAAACATGTCTTTCTTAATTAATAGGCAACCATCATACACATGCATATCGTAGATTATTATTTATTGCTATAAAATGAAGCAAAAAAGATCATACATCTGGTAGCATCGCTGAGCAGGCCAGGTTTAAAACCCCAGCGGGACATTTAAAAATGGCGATTTCAAACTTTAACTTTTTTTTTCCATTTCTTTGATCATTTTGAGTTATTAGGGACCAAAAATGAAAAATCTATTTTGGGTGACCTGAGAAGTATACATGCTGACCTCTTACGGGTTAAATCTGGCAAGCCACTCAACAGAAGCATTAAATCTAGGATTTATCATCTTTTTCTAACCAACAATTGTGGAATAAAATACACGTGCCTGTTCCCTTACCAGTGGGCCATTAACACTTGCACCATCCTTGGCTAGCCTGGATAACCACTTCTCGACATAATATTCAGTCAGTGCAATAAGCCTGACATTTTCCGAATATGTAGAAGTAAGATGTCTCTGACTGCTGAGATTCAAGGCAAAATATTTCTTGGCTAGAGACAGAGATTTCTTGATATAATCTTTTTTACCTTTCTTTGTCCTTATGGTGCTTTGCGGGAATCCAGTGAGTCAGTGAATCTCACAAATCTTCAATCCGTCGTCTAATATATTCATGATCTTGGTTTTATCCTGTGTGGTGTACTTTTTTTAAGTTTGGCATTTGCGATACTCTTGTCTCTTTAACACCTCTTCTTTCTTCTTTGATGGTTCTGCCTGCAGTTCTGAGGTTCACCCACTCCCACCATTCCCCCCAGCACCACTGTTGTCCTTGGCCAACATAACAATAGTGGGTGGTAGGTACTAGTGCTAATACTAGTACTAGTACTACTAGTGCATTGGTGGGAATTCAGGTGGTAGGCAGATCGCCTCGGTATTGTTCGATATCAATCAATTCGTGTCAGTTTGCGCTGTTGTATTTCGGTGGCAAGATTCGAGATTCAATGGTGAGATTCACGATTTGGGAGATTTTGGGAGAAGTGGTGAGATACAAAATGACGAGATGTGAGAACTTACTGTATATACTACATATATATATATATATATATATATATATATATATATATATATATATATATATATATATATATATACTGTATATATATATATATATATAGATATATATACTGTATATATATATATATATAGATATATATACTGTATATATATATATATAGATATATATATATATATATATAGATATATATATATAGATATATATATATATATATATATATATATATATATATATATATATAGATATATATATATATATATATATATATATATATATATATATATAATATATATATATATATATATATATATATATATATATATATATATATATATATATATACTGTATATATATATATATATATATATATATATATATATATATATATATATATATATATATATATATATATACTGTATATATATATATATATATATATATATATATATATATATATATATATATATTATATACTGTATATATATATATATATATATATATATATATATATATATATATATATATATATATATATTATATACTGTATATATATATATATATATATATATATATATATATATATATATATATATATATATATATATAATATATATATATATATATATATATATATATATATATGTATATATATATATATGTATATATATATATATATATATATATATATATATATATATATATATATATATATATACAGTATATATATATATATATATATATATATATATATATATATGTATATATATATATATACTGTATATATATATATATATATATATATATATATATATATATATGTATATATATATATATATATATATATATATATATATATATATATATATATATATATATATATATATACTGTATATATATATATATATATATATATATATATATATATATATATATATATATATATATATATATATATATATACTGTATATATATATATATATATATATATATATATATATATATATATATATATATATATATATATACTGTATATATATATATATATATATATATATATATATATATATATATATATATATATATTATATATATATATATATGTATATATATATATATATATGTATATATATATATATATGTATATATATATATATATATATATATATATATATATATATATATATATATAATATATATATATATATATATATATATATATATATATATATATATATATATATATGTATATATATATATATATATATATATATATATATATATATATATATATATATATTTATACCGCCATTAAAAGCCAAAACAAGGCACTAAGAGTTCAGGGAGACTTTACTCTCACTTTTTCTCTATGCTCTGTGTTTATATAAGAGAGATTACAAAGGAGGGGTTGCCAAACCCCTTGCTTCATCCCTTTTGATTGCCTTTTATGAGCCACATGGACTACAGTGGTAGTATTCTTGCAACCCATAACATAGTACTCAATAAATTCTATAAAAACTGTAACAACTTAAAATTGGAATTGTTGGACATCACAAATCTTACAACCCTCTTTATTCTATATTTATATATTGCAACGTACAAAATTAAAGCAGATTAACCTTAATTCTAAATGCACCTCAGAATTCAAAGAATGTATATACACTATAAGCACCATACAAAAATACAAATTCCAGGGGAGGGATGATATAGTACATGAGACTTTACAAGGATTCAACCAA
>JAPQNM010000046.1:1842790-1870290 GCA_029783475.1 Metacarcinus magister
TAAATGTTCTTGTGGTACCGAACAAAATGAGTGTAGTACACATGTCTATCTATGTCCCATGCTGTCATTCCCCTAAAAGGTGGTAGCCAAGACAAGGCGGGCATACACACACCCATGCATACATATACATACACTTTTTTCACTTAGCCTCTAGGCCCCTATAAGAGAAGAGAAGGACACCCACCCAACTCAGTACGTCATGTCAGTCAAGCAAGTGGGGCCCAGGGCGGGGATCATATCCACAAGAGGTTCCTAAAGTTTTTCCCTACCACTTTATATGTAACTCATGCCCCTCTCCCTCCCCACACCTGATCTGGTCATCCTAATGGGTCACACCAGATGCTTGGGAACCTCCTCCATAGGGCGTCAAAACCACAAAATTTCTCATGCATAACCTTACAAAAATACCTTCTACTCTAAAGAAATGTGAGATGCACCAGCCTGTTTGCCTCTCAGTACTTTTAACAGTCACCGGTATGGTAAACGTACTGAATTTGACGGCATATAACACACATGGGCATATGAGACGCACCCTAATTTCAGTAAGGCATAAGCTGGAAAAAAAAGTATTTAGTGCACTTAAGCATATAATGTTAAAAGCAAGCTGGCAGTACATTACACAAGATTAACTATAGCAGGATTACAGTAATAAAACGATGCAAAAAACTAAAAGAACTATAACAGTAAATAAAAACATTACCAAATCACCTTAGCCATAGCAGAAAACATTACTGTATATAAAATGTAAGCTACCATTACAGCTGAACATGAATCAAAATGCACATTTATGGTTCTATAACAAAAACTTTAATTATCTTCAAGGCCAGAAAAATCTTCATCATCAAAGCCTAGAAATTTGTCATCACTACTGCTGGTAATAATAATAATAATGTCATTGAAATAAATAATATTATTATGGAGTCGGGCTAGGTAGTAGACAATCTGGGGGAAAATTAGCCTACAGTAGTGAGCGTTGGGGATAACATTAGCTTATGGGAGGCCTCACCTTTGCATGCAAGACCCAGGGTTGTTGTTGTTATTGTTTTGGGGGGGGGTCTTATATGCCATCAAATACGGTAATTACAATTTTTTTCTTACTTACACTGAAAAGTAGGCCTTTGTATACTTGATCCCTCCATCATCATTCCAGAAGTGTGTTGGCATGGAAGGGAAAGGTCTGGTACACACCAACTCCCCACTTTGGTCATACACTGGCTGGCCATCTTGATCCCACGCCTCAACAGCCATTGCTAGATTACGGCTCTGAATCTCCCCTTCATACACAGGTAGACTAGGGTTGCTACCCATGAAGCAGGAGATTATGTCAGTCCCTCCTGCAGATGATTAAATACCAACCTTGGTAAGCATTCAGATGATACATAAAAATTGTCAAGAAAAATTTCCTTCAGTCAACATATCTAGCAAATCCACTAAGACCTTATCATACATGCGGATGCATTCCACTAAGTTGGCACATAATGTAAAAATGCATAACATGAAGAAAAAAAATTTCAATAAAGAAAAAAGGGATGAGCTATCATGTTTTTAAATAATCTATTCACATTTTCATACCAATGTGACACAAAAGCAGTAATGCATGGTAACATTCACATTATATTTATCAGTTTAAGGGTCCATCCATGGACGGTGAGTCCCCGAATGGAGGTGATGCGGGACAAATAAAATGGCGGTTCCTCCAAGAGACTCGCATGCTAGGCATCCGGAGAAGGTAGTCATGGGTCTTCCCAATATCCATGACCGTACCGATCTTGTCCTACCATTTTGTGACTGGGTCCTGGAAACAAACAAAGCCCGAGTGTCATCCTGAGTCATGGCATCGTGAAGACGAGTAACAGCTCGATGATCACAGCTCTCTGCCCTGGCTTGACACTGTTTGTGGTTGGGGGTATTGCGGAGCTCTAGAAGGCCCCTGTTGAACGCCTCAGTCTATGTTTTCTGATGGGGCCACTTTTTAATGAGATACACCATGGTCTCGTATAGAACGTCCAATAGGTCGATAGAAGACGTGGTTTTATGTGAAATCGTTCTATGTGATGCATGTAGCCTATGGGGAAAACAACAATTGGTCGATCGGTCACCAAAATTGTCCCTGAAATGCATGAATCTCGTCTCTTTTGTGCCAAATTGTTCTTACACTCGACTCTGATAGCCCCAAATCACGTCCTATGGCTGTGTTTCTCTCTCCTTTCTTTTTTTGTGCAATAACTTCCTTCTTTATATCAAAGGAAATGGCCTTCTGTTTCATAGATGCACGGCCAGGCATGTCTGTGGGTCGAAGTTGGCGGTCAGATGCGTGATCACTGAAAACGAAACTAGTCACACACAACGTTGGGTAGGGTAGTAGGTGGACTGAGGGAGGTGGGGACAGAGTCATCCAAGCAGCGCAGATATCTGTGACGTCAGCACTACATCATCTCTGGGTGCGTTCAATACAATTACGCTCGTTCTGTATAAGAACTCCTCAGATTTGCTTCACTTATTTCCGCCACCCAATTCTATACGCTCACAATCGTTCTGTACAATAATTTTTATTGAATATTTTTGGTCTATAAGAGAATCGTTCTATCTGTACATGTTCTATGCGGGACCCAAGGTGTACTTCACAGACTTAACCGCTGCTTCTGTGTGGCCCTCAGACTGTGGTAATGCGGCGTTGACACGTTGTGGCGAACTTCCCAACGCTCCAGGAAGTCGGAGAACTCCCGGCTGGTGAACTGTGAGCTGCCATCTGTGCAGGACTGGCGGAAGCATGATGCAGTGCGCTGGTTCCCTGTGTTGCTCCCGTTGTCATTGGTGGGGTGGGAGAGGCGAGCGGTGACACCAGCTGTGTGATCAAGGCCTCAAAACATGTGGCATCCTCGCGGTATTGTTCCTCTAACCTAGCTGCGTCCTCATATAGCTGTTCTTCCAACAAGCTGCCTTCTCGCGAAGCTGCTGCTCCCTCCTCGCGAAGCTGCTGCTCCCTCTCAACACGTGCCAAATCGTCTCTCTTCCTTATCCACTGAAGGAGAGTGAAGATGTCCGTTGACACAGGCGAAGACGAAGGGGTTGTATCGCCTTCCTGTGAGGCAGGTGAGGGCGACCATGCAGCTGCTCCCTGGTCAGGAGATGACTTTGTCTTGTGTGGTTTACTGCCTTTACCCATTGCTACATAAGAGCGTGATTGAGTGCAGTGAGAAAGTAAGTGACAGTGTGTGAAAGGTTTACAATTGGATTTTCACGAACATAACCTAATCATTAATTGCGGGAGTAGTGTAATTGGAAAATAGGCAGAAGTCACTTTGCATGGCATTCATAGACTAAAAAAAAGCCTTTGACTCAATGGAAACCTCAGCAGTTATGAAAGCAGTCAGGAGACAGGGGGTAGAAGAAACATATGTGAAGATATTAGAAGATATCTAATAGGAAAACACAGTCACTATGAAGCTACATAAGGTCAGCAACAAAATACCAGTACAGAAAGGAGGTCAGACAAAGCGACACTATCTCCCCTAAATTGTTCAGGACAATTTTGTAGTATGTTTTTAAGAACTCGGTATGGGAAGAGGTAGGAATTCAGATAAGTGTTTTATCTAAAAAACGTTAAAATCTACACTAAAATCTTTCATCTAAAAAATTCTGAAATCCGAAGTGTCCCAAGGTTTTCGGATAAGAGATTGTGAACCTGTATAATGATAAGTAATCTCCCACTAATGCTGAAGAGAAAGGTAAATAATCAGTGTATTCCACCAGTTTCTTACAAAAGCCCTGGAAATTAAAACTTCAAAGTTCGCAAAGGGGAATGGAGAGAAGAATAATGCTTGGCTTAACATGGAGAGATAAGAGGAGAGTATCATGGATTATAGGGCAGACCAAAGTGGAAGAAATCTAGAACACAATTAAAAGAAAAAATTGGAAATTGGCAGGACGCATTATGAGACGGAGATAATAGATGGACTGTTAGTAACATAATGGCAACCCAGGGATATTAAAAGAAGGCAGAGCTGACAGAGAACTAGATGGAGAGATGAGATAGGAAGTTTTGCTGAAGCAACATGGAATAGACAGGCATTTGACACAGATGAGTGGAGAGGGTTGGGGGAGACCTTTGTACTACAGTGGACTCGTAGAGGCTGATGATGATAAGATTATTTCTTCAGTTTATGATTGGGTTACATTTCATAAAAACCCGATCAAAACCAATCGATCACATACCAAAGTTATATACTAATGGAATAAATAGGGATGTGTTCAAGACCCATTTATAACATTCCCTAATACTCCCCACACTACATTGAATATACATAGATATATACATACCACATTAAATATACATAAATAAAGGCATGATTAGACAAAATAAGTGAGTTGCAGCAATTACCTGAATATGTACTGTAGTGCCAAGTCTCATGAAAGTGATCCTCTCTGAGGCTGGAGAGGCTGTGGCTATGTTACCTCTAAGGCTAAGGGATATCAACTAATCCATAACTCATCATCATCAATAAATGGGGAGGCTGGCGCCAAGCTGGAGGAGTGGATAGGCCAGCAGAAGTGGATGGGTCAAGAGGTTGAAGGAGGAGGAGGAGGAGGTTTTTTGAAGGATGAAGAAATTATTGTTTGCTTGGCCAACCTCTTTATTTCATCAAACATTTCTTCGTAGACTTTCATTAACTTATTAATTCAATGAGTTGTTGTCTCACTTCTAACTGGGTTAGGGTATAGGGTCGAAGTATAAACGTATGTATCTGGCTGTAATATTGTGTCCTTAGGAAATGGGTTGATCTGCATGTGGCTTATTTCATTCCTAGCAATTTTGATAGAAATTCATCCTAGAGTGAGTGAGTGAGTTAATGGGAATAAAGTAAGCATCAGACATCAAAGGTCATAGGACGCTATGTTAAACTAAAAGGCAGACAGCAGAGCCATGAGATTACAGCAAGGCAAAATATGGGAAAGAATGGTTAATTATATTGAAATGGTTAGATCAAACAGAGGGTGTGGGTTTGTCAAAGAATGGCAAAATCATAGCCTTAGTGGGGTTTAGCACAACAGTAAAAACAGAAGTGCAATTAACATGAGTAGAAAACTGTTAAAGAAAAAGGTATCACAAGATGTAAGTTAATGTATTAGACTTGAAAGAACATAAGATAGAGAGTAAGCACCGGAGGTAATTTCTATGGAAACGGAAAATTTTTTAGAAAGAAAATTAAGGAGTTGTAATAATGGTAGGGACAGGAGTACTGGGACCCGAAGTAGGAGGTATGAAAGTATGGGCAATATCTGGGCAGGAGGAATCTTGGAGAGAGGAATTATATAACAGGGATTCACACGAGAATCCAGAAAGTAAAGTATAGTCAATAAGAGATTTTGTGGTATATGTGGCTGAAAGGGTTGGAGGGAAGGAGAGGGAAAAAGTGAGAAGGAAGAGGAGAAGATGGGGGAGGAGATAGGGGAGTGGGGGATGAACTTCTATTGGAACAGATTTTACTTTTTGGAGGTATATATGGTTCTAAGGTGGTCATAATAGAGGCAGATACAGATTTAGAAGGAAGAGTTGGTGTTGGTGTTAGGGAAACAGATACAAGAGGAGGCAGAAGTGGCGAGGGATTTGACAGGTGTGTGGTTAGAGGAGTTTTCAGAATCGAGGTTGGAGGCATGTCCTTGTCAAAGCCAGGGAAGTAGGGGGGGATGAATTTTTTGAGGTGCATTCCCCAATACACCTTTGAATTTTTGTGATTGGCCAAGTGATCCGAATGTAAGTAGGTGATATAACTGGTCAGTTCCCCATAACCCTCATGGTGAGTAAGAGCAATGAAAAAAGAAGGATATACTGAGCCCATGGTACCCTCAGGTCGTTCATGACTGAACTCCTAGTTAACCTTTCATCCTCTCAGCACAGCTCTCACACTATAGGAAGAGAAAGTGATAATGGGAGGATAGGATGAAAAGAAAAGGGAAAATAAAGCTAGAAAAAGGAAAAAGGCCAAGTGAAAATTTGTTGGACCAGAGACTGAAGTTCAAGGCATCCCAGCATTGGGCCATAATCTCTGGTCCTGAAGCCCCATCCACAACGGCAATGGGCTTGGAAATGGAGGGGAACTTATCCTAGAGCTTATAAATGGATAAATATGGTGTATTTACCTAATTCCATTTACCTAGTTGTAGTATACAGGCCCTGAGCTACACTTGTGTGGTCCTGTCTCCGCATCTGTATGTGTCCAGTTTTTCCTTCAGTTGATGTACATTCTTTGCCATTACCACTTCTTCTTTTAGTCCATTCCAAGTATCTACTCTGTACTTTTTTGTATCGTTCAAGCTGATTCTTTTTTGCAATTTTTTTTTGCTTCTCCTTTTGTTCTCAATATTAGATATTTTCTATCTGTTTCTATCTGTTCATCAATTTATATATTTTAATTGTCTCCTCTTTCTCGTCTTTCTTTTAGTGTTAGATGCATTTCTTTTAATCTTTCCATATATGTTAGGTCTTCCAAATCTGGCACCATCTTAGTTGCAATTCTCTGTATTCTTTCCAATTTCAACCCATCCTTTTTCTTGTGCAGGGATTATATTACTTCTGCATATTCCAGTTTTGGTCTAATTATTGTAGTTATAATTTTTCATCATATCTTTATCTAGGAAATGAAATGACATCCGTATATTTCTTAGCATCCTGAATGTGTCGCCAAATATTTCATCCTTATGTTTCTCCGGTGATGTACTATATTACAACTCCCAAATCTTTGTCTTCTTTTCCTATTGATATAATATTTTGTCCTAACCTATATGTCCATGTGTGTACCATCTATCTTTGACCCTATCTGTAATCCATTAGTTGTTTCTCTCTCTCTCTCTCTCTCTCTCTCTCTCTCTCTCTCTCTCTCTCTCTCTCTCTCTCTCTCTCTCTCTCTCGCTTCTCTCTCGCTTCTCTCTCGCTTCTCTCTCTCTATCCATCGCTCCCCCATACGTCTTGTGTTCCTATACTTAGAAATATCACCTTACCGTCAACCGGCGCGTGGTACCCAGAGGGAAGCATGTTTTCCATACTGTCCTCTAGGCCGGATACGCCTGCTTCGTTCCGGTATTCCTTCCCTCAGATAAGCGGGTGGACAGTGTCAGGTGACCACCAAAGGCAATGGAAGCACCCTAGGTCAAGCTACAGTCATCCACCCTCTCTGTCCTCAGATCAAACCAGTTCTCAGTCAAAGACCATACAAAGGGAACATCCTCTTCTCTCGTGTTAGTCATTTCATTTGTGTGGGAGTTCAGTCTTGTCTTTTCTGTGTATAAACTGGTACATATATACATATCATTATCAAATATTAAAAAAATCCCAAGTGTTTGCTGTCAACTCTTGTTACCTATCCTCGATTTAACAAACACAGACACCTTCACAATCACTTCCTGCCTCTAACCCTTCCAAGTTTTAAGATTAGCTACAATCAACATTGGCTTTGCTACCCACTCCATCTCTACATCAATAAACAAATGAAAACAAATTTATGGCAAGGGAAAAACTATTGCATGTGGGTCTAATTCTACTCTTTCCCATTTCCAATACACGTAATTTTTTGCATTAGATTGCATTTCCCATGTCTTGCTCTATTCATATATCTTGCTTGTCATTATGTAACTCATCACTATCCTTTCGGTTTCATATTTTTGTTGGTAATTTTGAATCATCTACAAAAGATTTTTGTAACTGTAACTGCCTTCTGTCATGTCATTTTCACATATTAAAAACATTTTTGGTGCTAAAACTGACCACTGTGGTACTCCACTTTTTACATCCCTGATTTCTCATACTTTACCATTGGAAATCTTCCATCCAGTTTTTTTAATGTTCCTTTCAGTCCTCCAATGTATTCCAGTTTCCATAGTAATCTGCTGTATGGAACCTTAGTCCAAATATAGGTAATATGCCATTCATCTCTTTCTTGTGTTATATCTATCACTATTGAGTAAAAACTTAAGTGGGTGACAATATAAATTGTCTATCTGTAATTCCTTTTTTTCTAAATATTCTGTCCATTGTTTCTTGATAACTTACTCACATACCTTACAAAGTATGCTGGTCAATGACACTGGCCTATGATTAAGTGGTTTTTCTTTGTTTCCATTTTTACAAATAGGAATTACATCAGATCTTTTCCATTCTTCAGGAACTTTTCCTGTTTTCATACAACACTCAATTATATCATAAATTGGCACAGTCATTTCTTATCTTCACTCCTTCAAGATGTATCCTGATACACCATCTGGTCCTATTGCCTTTTCCTCATCTAATTTCTTCATTTCTTTTATCTCATCTCTATTAATCTTGATTTCCCACATCTCATCTCATCTCATCGCATTTTTTCTCTTTTGTCTCAGTGGTTTTTCAAATTCGGATTTTGTTGTATACACTTCATGAAAATTTTGTTCAGTACTGCACTGATTTCCTTTGGGTCTTCATATATTTCCTTATTTTCCTTTAACTGAGCTACACTTTCTTTATGTTTTAATTTTCCATTAATAAATCTATAAAATGGCTTCGGTTCTTCCTTACACTTGTCAACTATATCCTTTTCATAACTTTTCTCTTCCTCTTTTCCTTGCTGGCTTATATTCTTCTTTTGTTTTCGGTTTTGGTTTTCTTTTCATTCTCATCCATGCTCTGTCCATTTCCATTTTTGCTTTGTTAAACCACCTTTTTTCCTTTTTTCTTTACTTCATAAAATGGAAAGTACTTCTTGACTGCTCGTTCATATAACTTGGATCTTTGATGTCCCACAAGCACTTGTTTTCTCTAAGCATGTCACACAAAGATGCTACAGCACCTCTTGACCAACCAAAATTAGCCAGTTCTGTTTAAATTGGTGAAAGACAAGAAATGTGTAGTCCATTCTGTGGTGGCAAGAAGACGATCATGCGTGACTCCCCTATTGCTACCAAGAGATGGCTGTGTTAGCATCAAATGGTAGAAAAATACCAAAAGATACTGGAAAAAACGGTTTGTTTGACACACTCATTAAGGGCAATAAAAGAGGGAGGCTTACCATGCCCATGGCAACCTCAGGATGTTTATGACAAACTCATAGCTCGCCTCTCATCCTCTTAGTACGTCACTCACACTTTCAGAAAAGAAGAGAATAGTGTGAGGTAAGAAAGAAATAACACATGAAACTAGGAGAAATAAAGCTAGAAAAAAGAAAAAGGCCAAGCAAAAGCTGGTTGGACCAGAGATTCTTTTTTCTTCTTTATCACTCTTTATTTTCAAGGGGGTTGTGTTTTCTTTTAACTCGTACATGATAGAAAATCTTTTCTTCTCTGCTGCATCCCTGACTATGTTCTCTTTTGTCTAGATTACACCTATCCTACTGCTATCATACGTTCTGCTATCACATTTTACTGCTTCCACGCACATATCAAAAGGTAGCACACTCTTGCTATAGTGCAGTCAATCCTGTTATCACGCGCCAAATCAGATTTGAAAAACGGAGGTTGTGACACACGCATATGTGATTGGTTTGATGTCACGGAGCCTCTCCACTTGTGATTGGCTGATGCTCTCCCACCACATATCAACCTTCCAGCCACCTCACCCCCACGAGGGCTGCGGGGGTGAGGCCCTTAGAGGCGCAGGGCCTGATGCAGTTGCATGGGTTGTATTGCCCTAGGGCCAGCCCTGCACCCAAGCCTTTGTTACTCCTTTAAAAAGTAAGTTTGACGGTCTTTTTTGTTGTGTATTTATTGTTATAATGTTCTTATTAATATATTATTGATTTATTTCATGTTTCAGGTGTAATTGACACGAAATCATAGGTAAATAGTAAACAAATGATTGGAAATTGGCCACTGATAAACCAATTAGAATCAATCCCATTTTTTATTAAGTTTTGCTAACGCGCTTTCTGCTATCGCACGCATCTGTGTTAACCAATTAGGCGCGATAACAGAGGGATTGGTGTAAATAGGATCACCTCTGTGGTACTGGGAATAAGCTTCAACCAAGTGTAATGTAATATATTAGGACAGTTAAGCTTCACATCAAACATTACTTCAGGAATAGTTACTTTCCTTAACAAAAAGGCAATGCATTACTATTTCTACTAACTGGTATTTGCTTAGTAAACACTTCTATGATCATTTAATTTTTAGAGAAGGAATAAAACATATTTATCAATCATTGTATCAGTTCTGTGGTGGAAGCTGCAAGAATACTACCACGCTTGTCTCTGTCGGCTGTAAAAGGCAATTAGAAGGGATGGAGCAAGAGGTCAGGGAAGCCCCTCCTCTGTATTCTCTCCTATGAAAAGACAGGATACAGAGGGGGAGGAAAGAGTAAAGTCTACCCGTACCCCAAACGCCTTGTCTTGGCTACCCCTCTTTAAGGAAGATACTAGCTGGGTATATATATATATATATATATATATATATATATATATATATATATATATATATATATATATATATATATATATATATATGTGTGTGTGTGTGTATATATATATATACATATAGAGTGGATAGATAGATAGATAGGTAAATCTATGTACCAAGCTAATATCACCTTAAAGTCGGGTAGCAAAAGACAAGGCACAGATACACACATACCCATGCACTTCTCTCACTTAACCACACTGTACAGTGGGTCAGTCACTCAGTGGAGACAAGGATGGTGTTATCATCAGGGCTAGACAGTAGAAGTTGGTTTACCCTGCCAATTCATATACAGACTCTCCCTCCCTGCACCTGATCTGATCAACAGGTCACACCATATGCATGGGAAACTCTTCCAAAGGTCGTCGAATCCATGTCATTACTCATGGATTTACAACTGCTCTTCACTCACCTCTATCATGCACAAAACAAATAATTAAATAACATTTTATATTAAGTGTTATAGCAAATTTTGCCTATGTTATTTGACTTTAAGGGGTGGTGGACTAACCTGTATCTAAGTACAGGTGTACTGAGCTCAGAAAGTTATGAAACACTGTGCTAAAGCTAAATAAATTCATAGCTAATACAACAGTGCAATATACAATGCACAGTGCACATGATGTACATGGTACATACCAACCACTTTTTACAAGGAATGTGTAATTTTACTCACCAGAAATTGAGCCAAGCATGACGTCTTTCTTGATATCTCTGTACACATACTTGAACAATCTTGAAGGCAAAGGAGAACCAGTGGAAAGGATGGCTCTAAGGGCTGAAAGATTGTGTGTTTCACGTGGCTTCACTCCCTTCTCTTCTAGCACTGCCAACCATTTTGCTCCAGTTCCCAGTACTGTGACACCTACAGGAGCAAATAATACGTTGATATAAGAGAACCTGTGAGGCTCTCCTTTATAATAAGTGGTAATAATGGTAATATAATATAGTAACATTGACATATATGGTTGTCTAACATGCTGAGGATATCATAATAAAGGGAAGTCATTATGTAAGGGTGAATATCTTTCAGATTATTCAAATTCAAAAGTAATAGCATCAGAAGGGATAAACAAGTTTTCACACCTTAAGTCAGAAAGAAAAAAAAATGGAAGCTCAAACAAATAAAGTATCAAAACTAATTATACCAATACATACGTGGTTTCATCTTCATCAAATACTTGCACAAAAACAGATGGCTGACTTGCTTGTGACTTTATGCTGTTAAGTCTATAGCCAACTTAGAGCATTACAGTACATATGGCCTAAGATAACTCACCTAACTTGTCCACTAAATCCCAAAGGATATTAGGGGTGGGGAGCAGAGGTGAGCCATCATACAGGACCAAAGAACAGCCAGAGAACAACCCAACCACCAGCCAGTTCCACATCATCCATCCTGTCTAAAGCAGAAACATATGATAAAGATAATATGTTATCTGGATTCAAATAAATACATTTAACGTTATATCTTTCCACCATAGAACGGTTACTACAGGCATAAAGTTACAGATCAGTATTATCATATCCAACTAAGAACTGTTGGATGAAATAGTCTTGGAGCCAACCTTAACACATAAATCAAGAATAAAAATCTGTATTCCTTGCATACTGATACAAAAATAATGTATTATTAAATTATTAAAGATATTAAATAAGGGTGGAGTGTAACGACATGTTTTGGAACACTAAGAAATTGATCTAAAGAAGTAAGTAACTATGAGAGGACTGCAGCCAGGGATCAAACCCCTGACAGTTTACTCAATGTACTAACGTCTTAACAATCACACCACAATGATCACCAAGATCCAAGTAGAGTTTGGTTGATGTTTACTGTCCTGTCACTTCATAGCTTTTCCTCCCTTTTAGATCAAATTTGGTGTTTCTAGGCACTGTATACATCTTCTATGTCTCCCGCTTAAACAATTTAAGTTCCTCCATTTTCTGTAATCTTCTACTTGGCATTTTCCTCTTCAGAAATGACCACTGTGAGATTCCCAGTAGTACAACCTCTACAACATTCACTGGAGATCTTCACTGATGCCATCACTATGATGCCTCCTGTTTTGAAAACACTTGAGAAATTTATCCAAGCGAGTAGCCACGAGGAGCAGCGAGGATAACGCTGACCTGATCACATCAAAAGAGTTGGACGCAAGTGCTCCCGTGTCTGGCAGTCACAAGACTCACGATCCAAGCTTCAGGAAGGCGAAGAAAATTCCTCCCGAGTGATCTTGCAGTCAACACTACTTTGAACATCTTCCACGAGTGTTTGAGAACCCCTGTGTTAAAGTATCTACCACTGTACAAACCATCATCATTTATCATCAATATAGTGTAAAAACATTACACTCTTTAAATTCCCTGCACACTATCCTAGAGAGAGAGAGATTGAATCCTATAACCGCTATTACCAGCTCACGAGGTAAGCAGTTTCACACGCAGACAACTAATACAAATTAATAAATATTATAGTCCCAGACAACCTCTACTCGGAGGATTATAACAGCCCCGTGTTTTGAAATACTGAGAAAATTATGTAAAGAAGTAAGTAGTCATAAGAGCACTGCAGCCAGGGATCAAAACCTTGACAAATCTGGCACCATCTTAATTGCTATTCTCTGTATTTTTTCCAGTTTCCACACATGTTTCTTCTTATGCGATGACCATATTACTTCTGCATATTCCGGTTTTGGTCTAATCATTGTAGTTATAATTTTTCGCATACATTTATCTAAGAAGAGAAAAGCCATCCATATATTTCTTACCATTATGAATGTGTCATCAAATATTTTATTCATTATTATCATTTAATTCATTAGTTTCCTCTAACTCCTTTATCCTCCTCTACCCAAAATATGTTGATCCTTTCTCATCTCATATCATTAGCACAAACATTCATAGAAATCTAAGATTTTTCATAAGATGTGATGGAGTAGAACCCATGCAACTCCTTCATTAGAGGTTACTCTTCTTTGAGCTCACAATAAGGCAGCACTTACTGTGGTGTAGTAGGTGAAGACATCATTCCGTGAGAGATCACAATGCAGTACATGTTCCTTGGCTATCTGCACCAGTGTTCCCTGGAAAGGAGAAGATCATACTGTGTCAAAACTAACCAGTGTCACACAAATTAATTCAGCAATATATTCTGTGACCACTTTCATTTAGTTCTTTATGGTGCATTCTTTACACATCTTTCCTATACCAATATTCTTTTTGCCACAATTAAGATCTATAAATATTCAAACACAACTTGATAAAGAAACCAAAGAAAAAATATTGTGAAGCCGATTTATTCATGCAACAAACTTAAGGCAATGTTAACTTTGATGTATGGGCTTACGTCATGCAATTACTGAACCAGATCACATTCTGCAATGGATGAAGGACTTTTAAGAGAAACAAAAATAAAAAGATTATTCAGAGAAAAATATATCTTGAAGAAAGGTCACAAGTGGTGTCTCAAAGAGTTCAGTGTTGGTACCAATTATGTTTCTGGTATATAAACATTATATAAATGATAACAATGAAACAGTTACATGATCATGTTTGCTGATGATGCCAACACAATAGAATTATAAGAAATGAGAGCTCATGTAAGGAATTACAAAAGGATCTAACAAAATTATAAGAAGGGACTCAATTGTGGCAGATGGTATTCAATACAGAAAAATGGTTCAATACAAATGGTATTCAATAAAGAAAAATGCCATGTAACATAATTTGGAAAGAGCTTAAAAATTCTAAGCGAGCCAGGGAGCAACAGTTTACAGGAATCTGATATGGACAAAGATTTAGGAATAATTATTAATAACAGACTATCACCAGAAGACCAAATAAGTAAGAGGAAGAAACATGTATAACATAAGAAAATAAGGAGGCTGCAAGAGGTCAGTTGACCTACACAAGGCAGCTCCTGTGAACCTAACACCTACCATCTGTTTTATTCATCCATAGATATGTCTAACCTTTTCTTAAAAGTATCTACTATCCCTGGACTTATCACATGTTTGCTGAGTTTGTTCCACTCCTCTATTACCCTATTAGTGAACCAATTTCATCTTATTTCTTTCCTGAATCTAAATTGGTCTAGTTTAAAACCATTTGTTCGTGCTTTGGCTTTCTCCTTGACTATGAGAACCTTATTTATGTCCCTTTTATTGTTATAGAAGAGGAAGAGGTCAGAGTAGAGGGTTAGTGAGTGGTTTTAAATTTTGGGGTTATATATGGTTCTATGGTGGTTAAAATAGTAGGAGGGGTTGGTGTTGGTGTTAGGAAAACAGGTGGAAGAGTTGAGAGAGTTGACAGGTGGGTTGTTAGGGAAGTTTTCAGAGCCGAGGTCTGAGGAGTGTTCTTGTCACAGCTAGAGAAGTCAGGGGGATGAATTTTTTGAGGTGCATTCCCCAATGCACTTGTTAATTTAGAATTTTCATAACTGGCCATGGTGAGTTAAATGTAAGTGAGGGATATAACTAGTCTGCTCCCCATATCCCCGATGGAAAGTAAGGGAAATTAAAGGTATACCGTGCCCATGGCACCCCTAGGCCGTTCATGACTGAACTCATAGTTAACATTTCATCCTCTCAGCACGGCTCTCACACTTTAGAAAATAAGGGAATAGTGGAAGCTAAGGAAGAAAAAACAAATGATAAAAGGGGAGATAAATCTAGAAGAAAAAGACCAAGCAAAAATAGGTTGGACCAGTGACTGAAGTCTGGAGCAATACTGCAATGGGCCACAATCTCTGGTCCTGAAGCCACTCCACAATGCAATGGGCTTGGAAATGGAGGTACTCCATTTTTTTTTTAAATAAAGAAACCTTTTTGCTTTGTAATCAGACATTTTCTTTGTAGTTTGTGTAAGTTTTTATAGCAAAAACTCATACACATAGAGCTACAGAACATTTCTCCATGTTCCCACTCTGCTACCTGACATGTTAAGCCAAAAAAGATTGTGAAGCATCATCCATTGGATAGGTCAATGCATGTAGAGTTCAATCATACCAAAATCATGCATATAACTTTAATAGTTTGGTCGTAGTAGCAGTTTGAATAAGATAACTTATGTACGTTTGTGACAATAATAACATTGCTCCACAACACATGCTCTTTCTGGGGAATGCCGACCATTAAAGGTTAATATCAATGAAGAAATGGTAAAGACGACAATTACAGTATTCACAATATCAGTTTTAGTATACAGCAACAGTGTGGAAACCACACCTGAAAAAAACAAGTTGAGAAGATAAAAGAAAATACAAAGAGTAGCCACAAGATGATTTCCTAGTCTGAAAGATCTTAGCTGAGAAGAAAGACTTGATAAGCTCTAATTACCAATATTAGTAAGAGAGAAAAAAGATACGACATGCTATGTATATGTATCAAAGGTAAAGGAAAGATTGACATTGATGAGTATATAGTACCTAAACAATCATCTTCATGAGGACACAAAGAAATTACATAAAAAAAAATATTATGGGAAGATGTGATGAAATGAACTTTCCAAACAAGCCAATGGATCAGGGGAATATATTATCAGAAGAGGTTAGGTGTACCAAAAAACATTCACAGATTTAAAAGAAGAAAAAACAAAAAAACATGTCAAAAGACAGAACACAATGAGGCTAACTCAATCCTGAAATATGTAATCATGTTAGAACAAGTAAAGATGGCAGGACTTACCCCAACAGAGTGCACCATACACTTGGGTACCCCTGTTGTCCCAGAAGAAAACATAATAAAGAGTGGGTGATGGAAGGGCACTTGTTCAAACTTTATCTCCATTTCACCTTCCCATTCTCTCAAGAAGTCATCCAGGAAGATGCTGTAAAGCATAAGTATATTTCTCTTAATTACTTCATCTGTCTATCTATTTGCCATTTGGTGGTGGCTGCAAGAATGCTACCTTCGGCTCGTAAAATGCAGCCAAAAGGAACGGAGCGAGTGGTCTGGGTAGCCCCTCGGTATTTTCTCCTATGAAAAGAAAGAGTGCAGAGGGGCAAGGGAAAGTCAAGTCTCCCTGAACACTAAATCATTGTCTTGTCTTTCAATGGACATATAAGCTAGGTATATTGATAGATACACCTATCTTTATACCTGGCTAATATCCTCTTAAAGGGAGGTAGACAAGACAAAGTGTCTTTAGGGTATGGGAAAATTGAATCTCTCTTCTCCCTCTATGACTTGTCTCATAGCAGCAAGAAACATTACAGAGGAGGGGCTCCCCAACCTCCTCACTCCATCCCTAGTAGTCACCTTTAATAACACACAAGGAATACAGTGGCAGTATTCTTCCAACTTGGCCACTGATGTGAGACCAGGCCGAGTCCGCCTACCACAGGGGAGTACCTTCATTAGTTTTGATCATTATTTCCATTCTCGTAAAAATCAAAATGTAATATGTAATACTAAAATCATTAAAATGAAATCTTTCAAATTGAATAAGATGCACAACCCAAATCTGAAACAAAAGTACCCACAAGAAACTGGATTGTAAAAAAGAAATGTTTCACATTAGATGCAGTTCATGTTATGATGGACATCACAACAGAAAAACAAATTAAACACAGAAGAAACAATTGGTAGTCCACAAACATTTATCTTGATGGTATTTGGTATGACATCCTTTTGAAGAAAGGAGGTACTGTAGCAGCGACAATCACATACATGACACACCCACAGCCTGAGCCTATAATTACTTCCCTCGAGACCGCGGCTGAGGTCGAGATTAACTTGACCTCACCTCACCTGTCACTTCACCTCAGGTGGCCACCAGGTCTGCGAGGCCACACACACACACACTAGGTCAGTCAACCACGAGTCTACCACTAGCTTACACCACAGCTCACGACGGGGAGTCAAGCCTCGTGGCTTCCCTCACACATCATTCACCATCTCCAGGCTCTCTGTCCACTGTACAAGCTACTTGTGTGTCTACCAACTCGTGCAGCAATAAACTACCAAAAACAAGCCTGGGTGTTGTTCCAATCCTTATGTAACCGACTACCCTCCGCTACAGTACTGCATTGTTTCTATTTAGTGCTCTAGATTCCAGGATCAATTTGTCAGGGACATATTACCAGACAAAATCACAACTTGCATTGGTTGAATCTGAATATTTAGTTCCTTTCATTTATAAAATGTTTTTGATTGAGATTTCTGTGTGAAATATAATATATTGTGTGTAGAGGAAAACAATGGTGACTTAACAAAATTATACTGTAATAGGACCATGTATTTGGAGTGCTTTAATTTGGTGACACCAATCAAATGCTATCTTGGTTTGTTTACGGTGACCAAATTATCACATTTGTGTTGGTGTGTATCTCTGTCTTTGGCCGAGCATTACTTCACTCTTATACTCCCCATCATACAATTTATCACTCCACAACTTTGTATATGGGTTTTTAGCACCACCATGATATCTAACGTTCCTCCTTCAAAACTCTCCTAATTCCCTTTTTTTGAAAAGTGGTAAAACCTTTCACATTAATTGAACCCATTCTCATACATGCTTTCTCCCTCCCAAGGGAAAGTGGAGATCCCTCTCCAAAGCCATTGTGTTCTCCCCATTATGTGGTCACTCACAGCTGACAAAGGCAACACAGTGCTCCTACCGGAGGGACATGGGCTACAAATCCTCATGTTAAAATTCTAAAAACAACAGCTGATGTTCATTGCATGCTCCCCATTTGTTCCACTATAATGGTTGTAATAACAGTGGAACTATGTTAAGGTAAGGATAAGCTACAGTACCATCTTTACTTTGGTTTTAGGCCAGAAATTACATAAAAAGATTAATATAAAAAAAGGCTCTGACAGCTCTGGTACCAATTAACATTATTTTTATTGTTTTAACAACTCATGTCTGGTGATTTCAGGTTATCCAGCACAAATAAGTTGACAAATGTGCAGTTTCATTGTGTATATATATATATATATATATATATATATATATATATATATATATATATATATATATATATATATATATATATATATATATATATAGGGTATACAGCAATATGACTGGTCAACTTACCTATTGGGAATAGAAGATATATCAATTTCACTTTTCTTGTGCACAAAAGGTATTATCACCACTTTCTTGAGGTCACTGAGACCTGCCACCACCTGGGACAACTTAACGAGGTGATCATGCACCTTGCCATTGTACCTTACAGCTTCCACTGAGAAGAGGATGCTTGGTTCAATCTGGGAGAACCTTTCCAACACACCCTGAGGGACACACAGTATTATGATTTCATCAATCTCAAGTAATTATCAAGTAATTATCTGATGAATTAATTTAAATACGATTCATGTCAAGGAGTTTAAGTCATAATCTTTAGTGAAACAAAGTTATATGTCACATTACTACAATTCTGCTGTTAGCAAATAATGAAAAAGTTCATGAGTAAGTGAAACCGATAGAAAAACAGTGAGTTATTATGCTTAGTTTCAACAAATTAAAGTGAGCATTAATATGACATTCCAATACTGCTTTTCAACATTTACAAAGCTCTTACAGTTACTCCAAAGTCTGGTGAGGTGGAACTCCATGTGGCTCCAATGGCTGCAGAGGCAAGCATGGCCTCGATGGCAGCAGAACAGTTAGGTAAGTAGCCTACTACATGCTGGCCAGCCTGCACCCCATGGCCTTGCAGTGCCCGGCTGTAGGTGCCCACCGACTGGTAGAGTTCATTGTAAGTAATAGTTTTGATGCCTGGCTGCCCTTCTCCTGCAGGGAAAGTTGCATATTTATTTTCAAAATGTAAATCTATCTTTTCCTACTATTCAGAAACCATCCAAAACGAAGATGAAAAATAAAATATAATGGACAAAATAAATAGATCATTTAAGAAAAATGTTACAAAAGAATGTAGCAGTGGAAATAAGAGTGAGGAGGAGAACTGAGTACAAGTCTTAGAATAGGAAAGTTAAGGAGTTGGTGAAAGAGAGTAAAAGGAAAGTAGAAGAAGAATTTGGTATAAAGCGGAGTGAGAAATTTAACAAAATCAAAAGTTGTTTTGGAAGGAAGTTAAGAAAGAGAGGAGTAGTAAGGGATGTCAATGTAAGAATTAAAGGAGAGGATGGAGTTTGTATAAGTGGTAAAGAGGAAGTGGAAGAAGTATAGAAGAGTCACTTTGAAATTTAAATGAATGAAAAGACAGAAAGGAAAGCAATTGTGTTGAGCATGGTTATAGAAGCAGGTGGAAAGCGTGTGTGTGCAGAAATAAATTGATTGAAAAAAAAATGATGTAAAATGCTTTTTATTGACCATGACAGGATGACGATGTCATCTTAATGGAGTTCTAGTTTCTTTCAATCCTGAATAATAATGAATTAAAACAGAGTAAAACAATAACTATCACACACCTGTAGCATATATGGCTACTCTATCATCCCTGAAGCGAAGGAGATTCTCTGTGAAGTTGAGTCTGGCACCTGGGAACCAGCGTGGTATCTGACTGATGCTGAGGTCTGATTCCACCACTTGACTGGATGGCAAGGAGTACACAAACCCACCAAACTCCCACCATGTCTCCCAGAAGTCCTTGTACTCATCAATGGACCACTGGTACAGTTCATGGTAGTCACCTGCAGAGAAAAACACTTTGTTAACATAGGCACTTTCCACAACACAAGGAAAAACAAAGGAGTCTTTTTATTCCTTCCCTTATTTTGTTGTCTTTTTCTTTGTTCATGTAATATTTTTCTGCTTGTTTGAATGTCACCCAGCATGTGTCAGAAAAAAGTAACCTGCATAAAACTAATGTGCTCATGTTTTACCTATTCATATATGCAGTCCCTGACACATGCAAACTGATAATATATCGATGTATTTTCTGTCAAAAAACACAAAGGGACAAAGACAAGACAAGGTACTTCTCCCACAGGAGTCTAAATTTCCATTAAACAAGAATGCAGAAAGACTTTATTTGTTAATGTATTGTTCCATTGTTAATGTTAGGAATATTTGATGAGTGAGCTGGTGGTTGCAAATTGCTCAAAAAGAAGGATGATCACAAGAGTACATGGGTGAAACAAGACAATGGAAGGGTTGTGGATAGAGAAATGATAGACTATGTGATTAGGTTGAGGAACGATTGAGTTGAGGAACATAATAGGGCAGTTGATGGACGCGAATTTTGAGAGAGGGAAGGTAGTGGTATGTCCAGCCATTCCTTTTGGAGGGCGAGCAGAGGATAGGAATGAGGTGGGTGAAGACTAGATAAATGGGGAAAGAAAAAAAAGGTCCTGAAAATAGTGAGTTAAACAAAAAGGAGAAAATGGTGGAATACCAGTTGATTGCAGAGGAGTGGAAGGCAGTGAGAGTGAAATGGTAGACTTGGAAGAGGAACAGTAGCTGTTTAAGAGTGCTGTAGTGTGCAGAAAAGGTGTGTGCTATGAAAAGAGTGGGAGGTGGGGTGGAAAAGCGTTGAGAATGGTGGTGTAAAAATGTAAGCGTGGCTGTAGCATAAAATTCTATTCTATCTATTCAATAGTCTCTAACACCTCGTTTCCTCTGGGAATGTCACCCTAGGCCAGGGGTCGGCAACCTTTTCAGTGCAAGGGCTAGAGAAAGCTTCTTGGTGTAGCCAGCGGGCCAGAGTGCCAAAGAGAACCCAAAAGTAACAGTGTACAATAATTTTATAGAAAAGCAGGCAAACCAGTGACTAGATTACAAGAAAATTATTGAAAAACATACAAATCATTGACTGCAGAAAACAACTTGTGACAATACACAAAAAAATATAGAAAAGCAGGCAAACCAGCTGTGGATACGTGAATATGTATGTCATACTCCCCTGTACCCTATGTCTGGCAGGCATGTGTCGCCACCAGTTCAGTTCTGCCCCAGTCTGTTATGGTGGCTACATTGTCCTCTTACGACAACCCCCTTTTGTGTACTGTTTGACCTGAATACATATATCCAGCAAGTTCCTCGTTTGTCTGAATTGGACCTACTACTAGCAGCTCTGTTTAAGGATGTAGAACAAGCCTCTAGTTATCTACATGGTGCAGTGAGTAGGATCCTCTTCAAACGACACGGCTCCCAAGCCTGTGTGTGTTTACTTGGTGTATGGAAAGTCCACTTCACGACTCCAGATGTTAACAGACACCAGCGCAGACGTCACCGTCATCGGCAAGCAACACCTTGGCATACTGCAAATCCCCAGGAGCAGCCTACAACCTCTATCTTTCGTCCACATGCTGACGGCGGACGGGTCAGAGATGTCACCTGCCCTGGGATGTTTCGAAGCTACCTTACGGCTCAGGCAGAGATCGTGTGACGCCCAAATACAAGTTCATAAGGGCATCCAGACTCCACTTCTATCCTATGGACACTGCAAGGAATTGATCATCATATCACAGGAGTTCCCGAAGTCAATCCTGTTGGTTAAGCTTGTTAACCAGTGTGGCGAACTGCCACTCCCCGTCCTCACGTCCCCCTCTGCCACGAAGGAGTACTTTCTTCGGGAGTTCAGGGACGTTCTACTCTCTAAGGAGGATCTCAAGGAAGCACCCCTGAAGACAATGGTTGGCCGACCCATGAGAATCCATCTGAAGGAGGACGTGGTACCGTTCGCCATTCACACACCAAGACAAATCCCTTTCGCCTTCCAGCAAGTCAAAAACGAGCTGGAATCCATGACACGTCAGGGGATAATTGAGCCTGCCGGCGACACGCCATCTGACTGGTGCCACCCATTGGTTGTCGTCGCCAAGGACAAAGGTGTTTGGATCACGGTGGACCTCATGAAATTTAATGATCAAGTTTCCCACCCGACTCATCCAGCACTAACATCTTCTGCTGCCGTCCACAGGGTTAACCCGTCAGCTCGTGCCGTGCAGGTACTGGCAGCTGGATTTGGACAAGGAGGATCAGCACCTCACGACCTTCATAGCCCCATATGGCCAATTCACGCACTGGTGATGCTTACTTCCTCTTAATATTGATCCTTGTAGGACACCTCTTTTTATGGAATAGGTGGGGACTTGGATGCACATACAGCTACTTGGAATGTTCTGGTTGTGAGGAAATTTTTTTATCCATGTGAGAGTTGTGTTAGTCCCATCTTTGCTAGTTTATATAAAATACCTTCATGAGCAGCTGTATCAAATGTCCCTTCCAAGTCAACAAAGAGTGTTGTGATGACTTGCTTTTTTCTGTAGGTGTCACATATGTGATATTCTATTTGGGACAGGATGTCTAGAGTGCCTCTTCTCGGTCTAAATCCACACTGTTCCTCTTTTAATAATTGTTTCTCTTGCAGCCACCATGAAAGCCTTGTGCATGCCAGACGTTCTAATAACTTCCCAATGCAAGAGAGGAGGGATATTGGTCTGTAAGATGATGGTGATGTTGGATCCTTCCCTGATTTCAAGATGGGGAGCACTACTGATTTCTTCCAGCATGATGGGAAGTCTCCCGAGAACCAGCTGGAGTTATAGATGTTTAGGAAGGCTTTCTTGAAGGGAGGAGTGAGATGGGTGAGGAATTCATATAGTATATGGTCGTGTCCCGCTGTTTTCCTTGGCTTTAAGGCGGCTATGGCTTCATCTATTTCTTTTTTGTGAAAGGCTGAGCAAGTTCATGGATAGCTGGATTTGATGTCGCATTATTTATGACTTCATGAAAGTCTGTGGCTGGGTGCAGAGTGGGATGGCATCCAATTTTGGCAAAGAAGTTGGTAGCTAGTAGTTCTGCCTTTTGAGGATCATCTGGTAATGGGTTGTTGTGGAGTTTTAATGGTAAATTTTGCTTGGTCTCTTTTCCTTCCATTGAGTGTATGAAGTCGCAGGTTCATTTGGTCGGCGATGAGAAGGAGAGGGAGGAGCAGTGTGTGTGCCATGATTTTCTTTTTGCTTGTACGATGATCCTGTTACAGATGGCATCGAGGCGACGGTATTCAATTCCTGCCTGGATTGTTGGTGTTTTCCGCCATCTGTTCCATGCTCTTCTGCGGGCTTTGACAGCTTCGGCACATTCGTCGTTCCACCAGGGTTTGCCTGGGCGACAGGGCATGCGGTGGGTGGTGAGGTGGAATGCATGTCTGCCTGCTGTTTCTAGTGTGTGGGTTATTACTTGGGCTGCTTCTTGTAACGGAAGAGCAGAGTAGTCTATGGAGTCTTGAAGTAATTTCATATATTTTGGCCAACCGTCTGTCGTCAACTTCCATCAAGGCGTGCATCCTGCGCTTGGTCTGGGGTTTAATTGTAGGAAGGAGGCTGTGACTGGGAGATGATCGCTGCCCATGTACAGTCTGGTGGAAAAGGTTGTATTTTTGTACATGGGGTTCCCAAGGTATAAATCTAAGACTGATGCCGCACCAGTGTGCCAGGTGGGGAGAGCAGAGTTAGGTGAGCGGAGTCTAGCAGGGCTTGAAATAATGCTCTTCCTGAGGTATTTGTGTGGTGGAGGAGTAAACCCGGTTCCCAGCATTGGTGGTGTGCATTAAAGACCCCTATTGCAATGACTGGTGGAGGTAGTGCAGAGAAGTAATGTGTAAATTCCTGGTAAGAGGCTGTCCCTGTTGGGTTGTAGAAGGTTGCTACTGTTAGCCGTCCTGTGTTTGAATTAAGTATTGCTGCAATTACTTCTAGTTGTCTGCCTTGCCATGTAGGTAGATGTAGTTGCATATAGGGGATAGTATCTCTGACGGCAAGGAGAACTCCCCCTCCATGCCCTTGGGGACGATCTTTCCTTAATATTGCATATCCTGGTATGTTGAGTAAGATGGGGGTGAGCCAGGTTTCAGTCAGACCTACTATGGAGGGTAGAGTGCTTCCTAGGTGTGTTTGGAGCTCTTGACTCTTTCTTAGGAGGGATCTGGCATTCCATAGGAAGGACATGGCCATTATTGGAGAAATATTGATAGAATAGAGGAGAGTGTTGGCCAAAGATTGGCTATGATGTGTGGGAATGATGTACCCTGTTGGTGATAGGCATCCATGAAGAGGGAAAAAAGCCTATGGATGAAATTTTGTCTTGGTGTTGTGGATGCGCCGGTATGTGTAGAGTGTTTGGCGGTGGCTGAGGGTGGCGTTGGGAACAGGTGTGTCACCATCCAAAGAGTGGGAAGATGGCAGGTGGTGGATGTCCGCCTCTGTCATGGAGTGGAAGAGTCCTTCTGGTGAGGAGCCTCCCACAGGTGCCATGAGTGGAGCTGACTTATGGGGCATCCATCAGTGGTGACTGGGCCATGGGATAGGAGTGGGTAGTGGTGAGGTTGGAAGGGTGTCCTGGAGGTCAGGTCCGGTCGTGTCGTTTTCTTCTGATGGGTCCTGCAGAACACTGTACCTGTTCTCTATGGTGACAGCGGAGTAGGAGATGCAGGGATGGACGGCCCTCGATGGTGTTGCCGTAGCGCCAGGCCGTAGCGGCCTGAATTTTGGTAGAGGAAGGAGCCGTAGCTGCTTATTAATTTCAATAAGGGGCATCCTTTCCTGAGTGAGCCTGCAGTAAAGCTGTTGGGCCTCACGATTAAAGGGGCAGTATGCTGACCTGGTGCCATGATGCCCTCCACACTGGAAGCAATAGTAAGGCCTGTCACAGGTAGCATCAGACCCATGATATGGGTGGGGACCACTGCAGCGAGAGCAGCGTACATATGAGCGGCAGGTGTTGATGGAGTGGCTTACTCGCTGACATACAGGACACTGGAGGATAGGGAGCAGGTAAGGCTGTGTCCAATACACCAGCTGGTCAATGGACACTTTTGACGGCAGTGTTCCCGTCACCTTAATGCGGATCCACTTACCCCTGGTGGAGCGTGGGAGGTGTTGTGGAGGGATCCATGAGGCGTCAACGATGTCACTGCCATCCAGGGCCCTCAACGTGCGGCGCACCTCCTCAAGGTCAGTGTCCTCACTAAGTGGCACCACCTTGCCATACTGAGCAGCAACACCTTCCCTATCAGTACGGCGGCAAGTGACCTGCCACTCCCCTAAGGTGAAAGTACCTTCCTGCAAGCCGGGCACCTTAGAGATGTTACTCTCCCACAGTGCCACCACTAAGGCTGACCCGTTACCAATGGAGTGGGTTTCCCCCTCAATGATGTACTTGCCCATGGGGGAGGCGTGGAGGGCGTGAGAGACCCTGCTGGACTCTGGCTCCATTGGTGGCCCTGATCTTACCTGGTATTCTTACCTGGTGGGCTTCCCGGACCCTGTGAAGGAAGCCACACACTGCTGGTGCGCCAACCCCGAAAAAGATATAGTACAGAAAGAAAGCAATGTTATGAAAGGGTTGGAAGGTGCACCATAAGCAGCTTGTTATAATAAAAATAAGAAAAGTAAGAAAAGAAAATAAGAAAAAAGAACATGGAGTACATGGATGGCGAAAGTAACAGGGGACTAGTAAAAATCAAATAGAAGGTCACTAAGGTGAGATATAAGTGCAGATTTGAATGAGGCAAGATCTTCTAAGCAGACCACTGAGGCCGGCAATGAATTCCAAAGGTTCACTAATCTGAAATTAAAGAACCTCTTTCGCAAATCAAGCCGGCATCTTGTGACTGCAATTTTAAATGGGTGACCCCTAGTAGCAGCATAAGTCTGAGGAACAAATAGATCAACGGGGGTCAGCACACATGAATTATGAAAAATTTGCCAATATTTGATTAAATCATGCCTAATTAGTCTGCCTTTAACAGAATACAGGAAGGATGCCTTGACTGGAGTGTCCTAAGGTTGGTGTTGTTGTTCCTGGTCAGTGCGGGGGGTCTTCCTGATGTCCCTGACTGGGGAGTGCGGCCGACCGCGCTTGTTAGTGAGAGGAGGATACTCGGAGTCATCCATGGGGTGTTGTTGTTGGTTTGAAACCCCCGCCGCCATATTGGCGGGGTGGTCACTGGTCTTACAGACTGTGCCGTTCTTGGCCCTGTCCGGCGACGTTTGTTACACAGTTAATCCTGAATGACTCCTTGCGGATTGTTGACTAAGTTGTCAATCCACGAGCGATACACGAAACCGCCGAGAAGCACAAAAAGTTGTTCTCTCTAGGAGTGGCAGGGGTTGTTCCCGTCAATGTTTACCAAAAGACCCTTTAGTTTGTTCGTGGCTTTACTTTCTTAAAAATCTTGTTTTCGGCAATGTTTCGCACGTTTTTTAGTCTAGATTTATAATTATACGAAAGACATATATACATCTAATGTCAATTGCGAAATCAAGGAGAAAATTTTTTAAAAATACGAAATTACTTACAGAATTCTTCCCCACAACCAATGTAAACAAAGCGAAGTGCTTACAGATACGGCAGCCGAACCGCGTTGTCATCCGCCATTCGTATGGCATGCGCGCGCACACGTAATCTACTTCCGGAAAATAGTACACCAATTTTAAAGTTTTCATTAATTTTCTTGTTATAAACTTTTAATGAATGGCAATTTAGTATTTATTATTATTGTATTCCCATTCTTTTTTTTTTTTAAAGCAGCTTTGTCAAGGTTATGTATGTCGGACCAACATGTAGGCTGCATCTCATGATCTGATGGACATAAGTCTTGTTATGTCTGCAGCCTTCTCACTAACTTTTTGGAACTTTTTCAGTATTGGGCAGCACGTTCAGAGTTAGTTCAGTTAGTCATGTTAGTTTGGGGTTAGGTTAGGTTCATGGTACGGCAGTTTCGAAACTCCCGCCGTACGAATAACTACCAGCACCTATAGTCAGACAGAGCTTAGGCTGCTGGTGGCGAGCGGAAAGAGTCGGGAATTACCCTTTTACAGGCCTGCCACGTGTCTTTTAATCCGCATTGTAGAAATGTTTCAATATAAGTAAAACCATGGCAGACATGATCAGGAAATATGCATACACGTTTATTCATAGTATTATAATGTATGTAGAAACAGTAAACTTATAATGGATAAGATATATATAAACATATAAAGAAACGTGGCATACATATTTTACAGTGTTGCTAATAAAAAGCAGTACCTATTAATGAACTTCCCTTTCGTTTTGGGATGGATAAGCAGTTTAACAATAGTATTTAGATGATATCGTGAAGGAAAGTAAGATTAAATAAGCTGAAATAAGTAAGAAAAAAAAACATTGAAATCCTAGTTGTGGAA
>JAPQNM010000046.1:1875290-1917790 GCA_029783475.1 Metacarcinus magister
AAAAAATACTTTGAGCCATTATTGTAAGTGAATGTTTAAATAAAAAAAAATAAGAGAGAGAGAGAGAGAGAGAGAGAGAGAGAGAGAGAGAGAGAGAGAGAGAGAGAGAGAGAGAGAGAGAGAGAGAGAGAGAGAGAGAGGTCCGGGGGGATGGAGATACAGGCGGAAAGAATGGTGAGGGGGAGGAGGGTCTGAGGGTCTGAGGTTTAAGGAAGAGGAAGAGAGACAGAGGTGGGGATGGACGACAAGAGAGATGGATGGGGGGGGGGAGATATAAGTGGAGGATGGGACACTGACAACTCCAGCCAATGACAGTTCCCATGAAAAAGGAGATGACAGATGTTGCCTGACCTGGGATATTGGTTAGAATTAGTCCGGATTCATTGGCAGGCAGGTGTACCTTATAACTATTTCCTGCTGGCACGTTTCCTGAAGGAGAGGTGGGAAAGGAAGAGCCATGTTCCTTTATATCCAGATCTTCCACACGCAGGGGCGTAGCTAGACATTTGGGGGCCTGAGGGACTTACATCCTGAAGTGGCCCCCTCTAAGTTTGTAGGTGTTTGGGGGAAGGCGAGCAAAGCAAGCCCAAGTAGCTGAGGGAGTCCCAGGAAATTTTTTTGGAGAATGAACATATTTTGGTGCATTTTTACACTTTCTGAGATGCATTTTACACTTTTTTGAGATGCATTTGGGGCCCCCCTCTCTTCGGGACCCGGGGGGTGATTTCAAACAGCCCCCTCCAGATCACCCCCCCTAGCTACGCCACTGCCCACACGTATAATTATAGTTTACTAGTAGTTGTGCATAGATCACCAGGTACCCTCGTCATATAACAGATTTCTGGTATCTGTTCTCATATAACTATAAATATAACTATAACTATATATATATATATATATATATATATATATATATATATATATATATATATATATATATATATATATCCCCAAAGAAAACATTTGGAGGTTCTTTTACAAAGGGCTCTGGCCATCGTTTTTTCAGCTTGTAACCTGGCCCTGCATGCAAGTAACGTGTACACCAATGACTAGAGGTTAAGGCTGCACACAAAGAGTATAGAACATTCACGTCAATATACATACACAGTATCCTTGTGTGACAAACTCCTCCCCGGGTAAAATTATGGGTATCACTTGATCAAAGGTAAATCTTCATTTGCAGTAAATTTAACTAAAACACACTACGAAAACCAAAATATTATCAGAACTCTAACACCTCGTAACATTACTTTAAAGTAAGTCAGAAAACGAGCAGTACGTTTTCATACTGAATTAGAATGGGTTAAAACCGATTGTATTCCGCGCCAAACCTGCACATGCTTTCACCTGCTGAAAGGCAAACATTGCAGAACTTGTGTTTACTGTACTTACCCAAGTTTCTGCCATACTTTTTGTTGACAATTTCACGAAATTCGTCCATCTTTGTCTTTCTCCTATTATCTGGCCTCCATAGACATTTGTCAGTGTTATTCAATTCCATCTTTCTCACAATTTCTCCTGGTAATATATTCGTATATCTACTCTCCACGGCAGCTATGGCGTGACTGCCAGCTGATTCTCCGCGCGCCAACCACAAGCCAAGGTTGGGAGGTGTGGCTCTGACGTCATGACTTGTTCGCGTCACCATTCACTACAGGAAGTTTCTTTTAAATTGAACTTTCCTGCTGAGACTGCTTCAGAATACTTTCAATAAAATCCAAGTATGTTCTACAAAACAATATATTCTCCATAATATAAGCATTAGAAGAAATATATTGCACATTGAACAAAAAGCATGTTATTGGTTTGGAGCAACTTGACCAAATATTCAGACAATAAGTGTAAACAAGCTGGAAGTTCTTGTCCTAAAAGTCAAGGCAATCTGGATACTCTAGAGCTAACGGTGTGTTCCATTCGATACGGTAATGTTGCTCTTTGTAAGGACACTGCCGTGTTGTTCGCAGTGTACACACACATTCTCATATTCTCTCTCTCTCTCTCCTCTCTCTCTCTCTCTCTCTCCTCTCTCTCTCTCTCTCTCTCTCTCTCTCTCTCTCTCTCTCTCTCTCTCTCTCCTCTCTCTCTCTCTCTCTCTCTCTCTCTCTCTCTCTCTCTCTCTCTCTCTCCTCTCTCTCTCTCTCTCTCTCTCTCTCTCTCTCTCTCTCTCTCTCTCTCTCCTCTCTCTCTCTCTCTCTCTCTCTCTCTCTCTCTCTCTCTCCTCTCTCTCTCTCTCTCTCTCTCTCTCTCTCTCTCTCTCTCTCTCTCCTCTCTCTCTCTCTCTCTCTCTCTCTCTCTCTCTCTCTCTCTCTCTCTCTCTCTCTCTCTCTCTCTCTCTCTCTCTCTCTCTCTCTCTCTCTCTCTCTCTCTCTCTCTCTCTCTCTCTCTCTCTCTCTCTCTCTCTCTCTCTCTCTCTCTCCTCTCTCTCTCTCTCTCTCTCTCCTCTCTCTCTCTCTCTCTCTCTCTCTCTCTCTCTCTCTCTCTCTCTCTCTCTCTCTCTCTCTCTCTCCTCTCTCTCTCTCTCTCTCTCTCTCTCTCTCTCTCTCTCTCTCTCTCTCTCTCTCCTCTCTCTCTCTCTCTCTCTCTCTCTCTCTCTCTCTCTCTCTCTCTCTCCTCTCTCTCTCTCTCTCTCTCTCTCTCTCTCTCTCTCTCTCTCTCTCTCTCTCTCTCTCTCTCTCTCTCTCTCTCTCTCTCCTCTCTCTCTCTCTCTCTCTCTCCTCTCTCTCTCTCTCTCTCTCTCTCTCTCTCTCTCTCTCTCTCCTCTCTCTCTCTCTCTCTCTCTCTCTCTCTCTCTCTCTCTCTCTCTCTCTCTCTCTCTCTCTCTCTCTCTCTCTCTCTCTCTCCTCTCTCTCTCTCTCTCTCTCTCTCTCTCTCCTCTCTCTCTCTCTCTCTCTCTCTCTCTCTCTCCTCTCTCTCTCTCTCTCTCTCTCTCTCTCTCTCTCTCTCTCTCTCTCTCTCTCTCTCTCCTCTCTCTCTCTCTCTCTCTCCTCTCTCTCCTCTCTCTCTCTCTCTCTCTCTCTCTCTCTCTCTCTCTCCTCTCTCTCTCTCTCTCTCTCTCTCTCTCTCTCTCTCTCTCTCTCTCTCTCTCTCTCTCTCTCTCTCTCTCTCTCCTCTCTCTCTCTCTCTCTCTCTCTCTCTCTCTCTCTCTCTCTCTCTCTCTCTCTCTCTCTCTCTCTCTCTCCTCTCTCTCTCTCTCTCTCCTCTCTCTCTCTCTCTCTCTCTCTCTCTCTCTCTCTCTCTCTCTCTCTCTCTCTCTCTCTCTCTCTCTCTCTCTCTCTCTCTCTCTCTCCTCTCTCTCTCTCTCTCTCTCTCTCTCTCTCTCTCTCTCTCTCTCTCTCTCTCTCTCTCTCTCCTCTCTCTCTCTCTCTCTCTCTCTCTCTCTCTCTCTCTCTCTCTCTCTCTCTCTCTCTCTCTCTCTCTCTCTCTCTCTCTCTCTCTCTCTCTCTCTCTCTCTCTCTCTCTCTCTCTCTCTCTCTCTCTCTCTCTCTCCTCTCTCTCTCTCTCTCTCTCTCTCTCTCTCTCTCTCTCTCTCTCTCTCTCTCTCTCTCTCTCTCTCTCTCTTCTCTCTCTCTCTCTCTCTCTCTCTCTCTCTCTCTCTCTCTCTCTCTCTCTCTCTCTCTCTCTCTCTCTCTCTCTCTTCTCTCTCTCTCTCTCTCTCTCTCTCTCTCTCTCTCTCTCTCTCTCTCTCTCTCTTCTCTCTCTCTCTCTCTCTCTCTCTCTCTCTCTCTCTCTCTCTCTCTCTCTCTCTCTCTCTCTCTCTCTCTCCTCTCTCTCTCTCTCTCTCTCTCTCTCTCTCTCTCTCTCTCTCTCTCTCTCTCTTCTCTCTCTCTCTCTCTCTCTCTCTCTTCTCTCTCTCTCTCTCTCTCTCTCTCTCTCTCTCTCTCTCTCTCTCTCTCTCTCTCTCTCTCTCTCTCTCTCTCTCTCTCTCTCTCTCTCTCTCTCTCTCTCTCTCTCTCTCTCTCTCTCTCTCTCTCTCTCTCTCTCTCTCTCTCTCTCTCTTCTCTCTCTCTCTCTCTCTCTCTCTCTCTCTCTCTCTCTCTCTCTCTCTCTCTCTCTCTCTCTCGTGATGAGACATGCCTTTATTAGGCAATACATGTCTCTTTCACATGTATGATGTATTCATATTGTGAATAAAAGTTATGAATCTGAATCTGAATCTCTCTCTCTCTCTCTCTCTCTCTCTCTCTCTCTCTCTCTCTCCCTCCCTCCCTCCCTCCCTCCCTCTCTCTCTCTCTCTCTCTCTCTCTCTATATATATATATATATATATATATATATATATATATATATATATATATATATATATATATATACAAATGTCTAACAAGCTGGCAATGTATTTGGGAATAGATGAAACTGTAATAGAACGAATTTTCTACACACACACACACACACACACACACACACACACACACACCACACACACACATATATATATATATATATATATATATATATATATATATATATATATATATATATATATATATATGTATACACTGCCTAGTAGCTCGGTGGTAACGTCTCGGCCTGTCACTCGGCAGACTCGAGTCGGGGCATTCGAAATATACATAAATATATATTTCGGAGGCCCCGCTCGAGTTCGCGCTTTGCTCACGGTGCAAAGTTTCACTGATGACCAAGCAGTTACCCCTTGAGCAAGGGGATGGGATGTGTGGTGTGAAAGATCACAGCCTTACCCATAGATCGGGCTATAATGAGCTGTAAGCTCTCTCCGGGAGGGTAAAAGCTGGCGATCACGAATCCAGCGCGTGATCCGCAAGACCGTGGTGAATATATATATATATATATATATATATATATATATATATATATATATATATATATATATATATATATATATCCTAATGTGGCAGTTGTATCTGTTATATGTTACTACTGACAGCATTCAACAGATTTTACTACATTCAGGTGCTCTAGTATGTCACTCAAGTAAGGGTGTCTTTGAGGAAAATGTACACCTTTACACCTAATCAGGATCAATCATGAGATCAGTAGTTTTGACTTCATGAAATTCACAACTTTTATAGCATCCTGCAGAACGAAGTGAAGCTCTGGTTAAATCTAGGTATCGCTATATTCTCTCGATGAATTAGACGGTGAATTTTAATATCATCAAGGTTAACTGCTTTCACCAAGTATACAATCCTAGTCGACTTCCCTTCACAGCTAGCTCCACTGACCTGGATAGACATGTCCACTTTATAAGACTAATTAATATTATTCTATAGTAATAGTAATAAAGAATAATTATAGTAGTAGTAGTAGTAGTAGTAGTAGTAGTAGTAGTAGTAGTAGTAGTAGTAGTAATAGTAACAGTAGCAGTAGCAGTAATAATACAAATAATAAAAAATAGTAATAATAGTAATAATAATAATAATAATAATAATAATAATAATAATAATAATAATAATAATAACAATAATAATGATAATAATAATAACAATAATAATAATGATAATAATAATAATGATAATAATAATAATAATAATAATAATTATTATAATAATAGTAATAATAACAATGATATATCAACAGTGGTGTTCCTCAGGGTTCTGTCCTATCACCCACTTTCTTTCTGTTATTCATCAATGATCTTTTAAATCTGACTCATTGCTCTATCCACTCTTATGCTGATGACACCACTTTGCAATTTTCAACGTCGTACAACAGACGCCTAACCTAACAAGAATTAAGTGATTCAAGGTAAGATATACTACAGGACGCCTAACTTCTGATCTTTCACTAGTTTCTGATTGGGGCAGAGCAAACCTGGCTCTGTTCAATGCCTCAAAAACTCAATTTCTACAACTATCTACTCGAGATAACCTTCCAGATAACTATCCCCTCTTCTTCAATGACACTCAACTGCCCCTCTCCTCCATATTAAAAACACTCGGTCTATCCTTTACTAAAAAACTAAAATGGCAATTTCATATCCCTATCCCTACTCTTGCTAAATCAGCTTTCAAGAAGTTAGGTTTCCTATGGCGTATCCGTCCATTTTTCTCTCCCTCTATTTTGCTTGCTCTGTCCATGTATGGAATATGGTTCTCATGTCTGGGGGGGTTCAACTCACACAGCTTTACTAAACAGGGTGGAGTCTAAAGCTTTTCGTCTCATCAACTCTCCTCCTCTAACTGACTGTCTTGATTTTTTAAGTCACCGACGCAATGTTGCATCTTTATCTCTTTTCTACCGCTATTTTCCTGCTGACTGTTCTTCTGAACTTGCTAACTGCATGCCTCCCCCCCCCCTCCCGCGGCCTCGCTTCATGACTTTCTACTTCTTCTCATCCCTATTCTGTCCATCTTGCTAGTGCAAAAGTTAACCAGTATCTTCACTCTTTCATCCCTTACACTGGTAAACTCTGGAACTCTCTTCCTTTGTCTGTTTTTCTACCTGCCTATGACTTGAACTCTTTCAAAAGAGGAGTGTCGAGACACCTCTCACACTAAATTGGACCTCCAGGTTAGGTTAGGTTAGGTTAGGTTAGGTTAATTAATTTATTTATTTTTTTGTTTAATGAGAGAGAGAGAGAGAGAGAGAGAGAGAGAGAGAGAGAGAGAGAGAGAGAGAGAGAGAGAGAGAGAGAGAGAGAGAGAGAGAGAGAGAGAGAGAGAGAGAGAGAGAGAGAGAGAGAGAGAGAGAGAGAGAGAGAGAAGGGTGGGGTGTATTTACCAAATTGTAATAACATAGTTGTTATTCACCACGGTCTGTACTCGTGATCGGCAGCCATTACCCTCCCCCAAGGAGCTCCTTGCTCAAGAGGATGGTGACAGTAACCACTCGGTGAAAAATCCTTAGCTATCTGAGCGAGATTCGAACCCACGTCTTGCCGGGTGACTGAGGGGGATTTTCACCACTGACCCACGGGAGCGGTTATATAAAGTTTTTTCGTGACGTCACCTTTGTATGCGGGACAGTCATGCCGCCATGTTGGAACACAATTATGCAACGCTCCTGTTACTGTGATGTTATTTTGTGGGGAACTAACTAACTAATGGTTATTTTAAGTGTGCCTTTTTATATTCCACCTATGCATAGAGTGCAGAATTAAAGTTTTTAGGCCTGCTGTTGATTCATATTTTTTTTAATGAAATTCAAACAGAATAAGCTGCATATATACCTACCAGCTACATCTACATTAGAAGATTGGAACGGAAATCACCTTTTTTCAATTTACATATATGAATGATAATTTGCAACTGAAACAGCAGTACACTTACACTTTTAACTGCAGACGGCATCAACCATTTACATTTTCAGACGTGACACTGTTGATCCGATGACCTGTTTCTACATGAAAAAGAAAAACACTCTGATAATCTGTAAACAGAAATATGCTTATTTGCTGTATGCAATGTCATTGTGTATTCGAATTATATTTTAGCTGGTGAGGTAGCTATATAGTAGATAAACATATCTTCTAAATTGATATAACCTAATCGAACTTTAAGTATCTCCGAAAAAAAATCTAAAGTGAAAAAACCTATTTTCTGGATAAACCTAACTAACTAACCCTATCTAACCTAACCAGAACTCTTACCTGACCTTAAAAGACCCAAGAAATGTTGCTTGGACGGAAATAGATTTTTGGGGTTTTTAATTCCCGGACACTTTTTTGGGCTTAGTAACTTGGCTCTTAGGAAGTTAGGGTTGAGGAAAGTGTGTGTATGCACCGCCACAGGCACGCATTGCGACTAGTGATTTCAAGCCTCCCAGCGACTTGATCCTCCTCACCTACAACGTAAAGTGATCGGATTGATCATAGAAAACATTGAATATCTCAGAAACTATGAATTTGCGACAGAAATGTAATCAAGACAACCTTCCCAGAATTTATCTGGTAATGTAGGAGCATTCTGGTGAAGATGTAAAGTAATACCACTATTCATTCCTATTAACCCTTTTTCATATGAGGATTCATATTTTTTTTATATTCCTGGATTAATTGACCTATATATTGTTATGAATTCCGTTACTAGACATGGGTGT
The DNA here is from genome assembly GCA_029783475.1 of Metacarcinus magister. Lineage (NCBI taxonomy): Eukaryota > Metazoa > Arthropoda > Malacostraca > Decapoda > Cancridae > Metacarcinus > Metacarcinus magister. The sequence goes on from JAPQNM010000046.1 coordinate 1,883,306, forward strand.
TGGTGATAGATAGATAAAAGTAGTGATTATATCTCCATTCTTCTCTCTATCAGTATTTAATTGCCTCGGTGTTCCTACATTGCCATTAACCTTATGGCTGTTGGATATGCACAGCAATATTATCCCATCTCTCTCTTTAATTTCTGTCCACTTTCACTTTTTTCCCCCTGACCTTCCTGCCGTGTTTTCTTCCCCTGACCTTCCTGCCGTGTTTATTTTCCCTGACCTTCCTGCCGTGTTTTCTTCCCCTGACATTACTGCCGTGTTTATTTTCCCCGACCTTCCTGCCGTGTTTATTTTCCGACTTTCCTGCCGTGTTTTTACTCCTGACCTTACTGCCGTATTTTTTCTCTAATCTTCCTGCCGTTTTTTTCCCTCACCTTCCTGTCTTTTTTTCCCCCTGATCTCCCTGCCGTTTTTTTTTTCTTCCCTGGCCTATCCTCACTGTACTTAGGGATTCCTTATTTCCTCTAGAAACTCACCTTTGAAGCATCAGTTCCTATTATAGTTACATACCTCACTGCATATCAATATTCCTTTGACCTATACTAAGCTTAATACTGTCCTATACAGGTTATTTGATCTATTGAGAGAAGTCACAATGTCGCTGTGGTCTATACTAAGATTAATATTGTCCTATTAATGTTAGCTTATCTATTGAGATAAGTCAAGCATAGCGAACCCTGAATTAATATTTCTGCTCATTGCAAGCTTAGTAAACCTAACCTAACTTAACCTAACCTACATATCAATTAATATATATACACATACCTCAACCTCATTATTTCCATTTTACGGAGAAAATAAAAAATTAAATTAAAACATGACTTCAATATTGTATGTATTTTGTTTTATTTATTTTTATGATTATAAATCCAATGCAATATTTAATTTTTTTTTTCATTAAGACTTATGAATCCAACATGGAACATTTTCATTGACAATTGAATAAAAAAAATAATAAATCCATCACCAGCAGCAAGGAACAAAGAATGAAATCTATAAAAATGGCTGCATGAAATTAGAAAAAAAAATAAAAAAATTCTCTACCACATTTAAGTACACCAATTATGGATATATTAAGAGAAATTCCAAAATACATTCCCTCTCACAATACCATAATCACCTCTTAACAATCATTACAGCCATGCATGAGCAACAAGTGAAGGAAATAAAAGCTTAATATATGACCTGATAAAATGAGATTAATAGTTTCATAATATACAGACTGAAGGTAAATTTACAGGAATGATTAATATATTACTAATGTACATAAGCTTCTTCTTTGCACCTCCTGTTTCTCCCTATCATCTACAGGAGCATATTTCCTCTTGTCTTGACCTATTATATATATACTATTCTCCTACTTTTCTTCTCCATGTAATTTCTGTTCTAAAATTATATATCAGTTATTCTTACGATACATGGTTTTGTAATAAAATATTCTATCTGAATGTATCATTACCTTATTAACTTTTCATTAGAATTCCAGATGCATAATAGTTTTTCATTACACTCGGCTTAAATATTTTCATTACCTTCTTTTTCTTTTCATTCAAATTAAAAAAACATTATAAACTTATTTATTCCAAGGTGAGATTTACTTCTTTAAATGTGACAATTTTATATTATAGTCTACCTCATTATTTCAATTACCTTTCTTTTTACAACCAACATAAAATCACATTAGAAGCATATGATTGGGAAAGTAATTTATACATATATTTACCTATTCTTTTTTTAGATTTTTCTGTATTACTTTTCCTATAACCAAAAAAAAAATTAAGAACCCTCAACTTCAGATTTTCAATAAATTATTTTCATCTTAAGTGAGTATATAAAAAGCAAATAAAACGTTGTGCATTAACACCAACAATTAAGGAACACACACACAAACATATATGAAAGCTTTGCTGCGAAAATAAAACAGTGTTGCTGCTGGTGACTATTATTTATACAAGCTTTGCATTATTATTTGTATTTCCTGTTACTTCATTATAGACAAAAAAAAACAACTTTCGCTCATATCACACAATATATCTCTTAAGTACTTGTTGAAAATGATGGAAATGTCAATAAATCATAGCTAAGAACCGAGTAACTAATGAGATTTCTTTCGAGGCGACACATTCAATTTTCCTCTCGACATAAGTATTGAATCACCTCCGTCTGTCTGTCTTTACTGTTCTCTTATTATTAACAACAGACAAGGAAAGAAATCCCATATTCTTCATGTCAAAACACTTAAATTCTGCTTCATTTCCACCAATCCTTACGACAAAGAAAGACGAAGAGATGAAGGAGGAAAAAACACACATATACTATCTGCATATTGTGTTATTTCTTCCCGCGTTCTATGCAACTCAAAACACAGTTAGAGGAACAGGAACTATAGACCAGCAAGACAAACTCACTTAAATAACAAGATGGATTGGAGATTAAACTGCGGCTCTCTATTAAGTTTAAGTACAAAGGTTTAGTGTGAGGATTGACTGAATGGACAGGTTATTTCGACTTTCTGGAATATATCTGTATAATTTTTCTTTGCATTTTTCTATACCCTTCATCATTGTATTATTTCTCTTTGCATTTTTCTATACCCTTTATCATTACTAGTCTTAAATGTTTGACCCTTTGCACTTTTATTCTGCATTTTGTGCATTAATTGTCTACTTAGCTTATATATTTACTGTGCATTTTGCTTTTCTCTGCAATAAGTCCTTAACATCACACGTAATTAGATCGTAAGAATTAAGTACTAGTTTTATGTATGTTATTGGCATTACGACTTATTCTCTGCATCTCTGAACCATAAATTACTCCAATCATTACTTTAATTCTTTCCTCTTCACCTCTTTGAATGAAAACCTCCGAATATATTAGAATACAGCAGAGGATTGAATATTCTGTATGTTGACTTGCAAGTGAAGGCTGATGAGCATAGACAAACTGGGCTTTTTGTGACCAAACTATAAGAGAGATGGTGGAAGAAAAAAAAATGGTGAATATCTTAAGTTGGTTACCACAAAGATGAGAAAGCTAAGTTAAGGAATACAAATTAATTTATACCTTAATGCCCAGAGCACAAGAAGTCACATTTGTACTCTTTCATGTTATGCAAAAAGACCCTAAATAAGTCCTGCCTATTACAGTGTTTTCAGCTGTACTTGACACACACACACACACACACACACACACACACACACACACACACACACAGAGTATGAGTGATCTCAGAAAAGCTGCACATTGACAAAATATTCTCACACTCAAAAACTTGATACACTCACTCCCTCGGCTACAACAACACAATGCTGCCACCACACCAACAGCAGAACAGCAACAGCACATTATCACATGGCATTACATCGTGTTCCGTTCCTCCTCGCTAGCTAACATTCATACATACATAACTTGTCCATCAATGCACTATAATATAATATAATATAATTCCGCTGAATGCTTTCTTTCTTGAACTAACTGATGATTGATAGAGAATAGATGGATTGAACGATTGATTAATTGATTGTTTGTTTAATAATGCTTCTTTGGAGAGACGAGAATTAGAATATCAAAATAGCAACAAGTTTTAGTTAAGTTTACATTTCCCCCCCAAAAAAATCATCGTCAACAATGAACACGGACGATGGATTTAAAGGAGGTAAAACTATTATATACAAAACCAAAAAAAAGATAACTATAAAAACTTTGAAAAATACCAACACTATTTACTTACTATTTACACAAGATCCATTTTTTGAGCTAATAATAAGAGTAGTTATAAAATTGCAAATATGTCATCTCAAAACACACACACACACACACACACACACACACACACACACACACACTATAGTATAAGATTATCAATAAAAACTTGAGATAGAATTCCCGACAGTTTATAATAGAATCAAAAGAGTTACTGTCAATTCCTCAACATTACCCTGGATATGCGAGTGAAGATTCTTGGGTGAGAGGCGCTGGAGTGTAGACAAGGTAAGGTTAGGTTGGGTTAGGTTAGGTTGGCACACTCCCAGAGCACCCGAGACAAGCATTATCATTACAATTATGAATATTATTACCATACAAAAGGCAGTCTTCAACACAGTCATTACACTCATATACTAAGGCCACTGCACATAAAAACACAGATACACACACATATTCACACACACACACACACACACACACACACACACACACTTTTATGATATTGGAAGACAATCTTTTTTTTCTGCTTCTCATTTAAATACCATTCTGGACTTGACAATATTTATGTAGAAACAAAAAATTCTATAAACCATTAAAAGACCTTTAAAACATTTCTAACACGGAGAAAAAATCACAGTTGGAAAACTCTCATTGGATTCCTGTCCTGGCATGATGACCAGAACAGTTATATCATTATTGCTTCGAGCTTCGTAAAACATCTGTCATATTTGGAAATGCCAAAACGACAGCTGCTCACAATAAAAAACAATACAATTAAATATGGTAGTAAAAATATTTAAGTACCTCACCATCTTATGACATCCTAAATATTTAATCCTCTTCTTCCTCATCCGTAGTGAGATCATGGAATGGTATACCGGTAATGAGTGTATCTGAAGTTTCCTGAGGCATTGGACTGTATCCGATCTTCCCATTCGCTGCTTGTTTCACACCCAGACCAGGAATATTCTTGGTGAAAGGGCGTTTGTTGGGCGAGCTTTTACCTCTCCTCAACACCATCACAAACAGCACCATCACCAGCACCACTAATCCCACCACCACCAGCAGCAATGCCACATACCAGCTCTCCTGCCGCCGGTATGCCTCAAGGAGTGATCGTGGCTGACATAACTTCTGGTCCTGGAAACATTAAGGAATCCATCAGTGTGTGGATAAAATAATATGATGAAAAGAGTACAGCAACAGCACTAGTCTAGGCTAATAGGTGGCAATATTATGGAGGAATTATCTTATTTAATCTACACTATATAAACAAAAATATACAAGAAATTTTAAGCTTTACTTGGTATGGTGACAAGCGGGATTTATTTTTAATGCATTTTTGTTGTCCCTTGGCTAGTACCCTTTTAATGGGTATATATATATATATATATATATATATATATATATATATATATATATATATATATATATATATATATATATATATATATAAAAGTAATGAACTGTGAGACTGACTGAGTTCGCATCCTAAGACTCACCTTAGAGAGCCAGTGCATCTCGGCATCTCCCCAACACTTAGTACACTCATAGTCCTGAGGTCCTGAACAGTTGTAGCAGGAGTAGTGGCAGGGCCGGCACGTGGGAACACCCATCACTCCCTCCTGCTGTGGGTTCCAGGAGTAATGTCCCGGGGAGCACGCGTCAAGGCACTGCCCATTGAAGATGTAAAGGGGTTTCTTGCACTCTGTGAATCATTAAGAATACGTGACACACTGATGGTGGCTTGTTACTCTTGGGTTACTATCTGTTCCTAGTGCAAAGTTTAATTTGTCTAATGTTTCCTATAAATTAAGTATTCATTAAGAACGTTGAACAATACTCATTAATAACAGTATATTCATGAAGCAGTTTTTGTTGTTTATTAGCACAATAGGAAATAGGTTTAGATCAAATAAAAATAAAACAGGCATGAAATTAAGGTAAGACTATAAACTCAATCCTATTATTCAACAAAATCAAAGTATTAAAGCATTCAAGTTCTTTACAGATTTAGTACTTAACATATCCAATTCAAAGCATACTTAATAATAGTACTAACATACAATATGCAATCATTCATCATTCTATCATAACTGAATGCTAAGCAACCAAAAAAGTAAGTTTAAAAAAGAGGTAGCAATAAAATATACATAAGATTTATAAACTTGTAAAAATACATTGTGTCACATTATTTAGGAGGAACAGGAACAATACAAGTCTCCGGCCCACCAACATCATGCATGCAGTAACAAGCTACAGGTTTTGCTTGTGTCAGTCAATCCTACGGTCACAAAACAAAACAACATAACTAAAAAAACAAAAACAAATCAATGTCATCAACTAAAGTCGTGGGGATAAAAAGCTTTCAATAAACGAGTAAAACAATTCTTTCACCTCCGATACAGGAAGGACAAGAGAGAGACAGACACTCTATAAATAAAAAGAGGATGACAGAAGGCGTTGGATTAGTTTAGTTATTTATACATGCAGACCTTCACTGACACAGACCTCCTTATAATATGAGATGAGAAGAAAAAAAATGTGACAAAGCTTTATACATTTCCGCAAATGAGAATGCACTTGTGAAAACTGTACAATAATGTTTAACTTTCCAACCAAACTTTACGACATAAACTGTACATACATTGCTTTTTACCGCCTTGACTATATGTATATCATCGGTAATTCTTTCTCCTTTTTAAATTAGTGCTAAAAATAAAGATGTACCCACAACCATAAGTTATAATGGAATATATACAAATGTAATGAATGTCCACAATGCCTTCTCTCACACCTTTAACGGGTTTTTATCGAAGGTTTGTGTCAATGTAGTTCTTGATTTAGTTCTTTAATTTAATAGAAACCAGCGACTCTCCATGTTTACAGAACGCTGATGGAGAGACACGAGGCCAGCGAGAGAGAACACTTAAACTCACTCACTAATGGTTAGGTTAGTTGGAGGAATATAATATAATAATAATAATGTTCGGTGATGATAATGTGATCCTGCAATAGAAAGCAGAAAAGGACAGGCAACAACGCAAGAATCAACAGAACAGTACACCAGAAATAACAACAAAATAATTATATATATATTGGTCTATTAGAAGTAGCTATGGAGGCAGGGGGAGGGGGGAGGTGGGATCATGGGAGCAGCAGTGTGGTGGTGGTAAATCATTTAAATAAAACAAATAAATAAAGAATAAATAAATAATACACATAATAATAATCGTGCATGTTGTCCGGAAGAAAATGAAAACCATGTATACTACTAAGAAAAAAATTAATTAATAAGAATAAAATAAAAGGCAGATTGGATAGAGGAAGTGAAAAAGTTAAGAGTGCGACAGAGCATCGTCAAGACTGGCGTATAAATGCCGTATTTTTTGTCTTCTTTTACACAAACAAACAAAGCTTCAGCATTTATACTAGACAAGACTTACTACCATAGATATCAATGCTTATTTTACTGTTGAAATTAAATTATTTAGTCATACTATAGCATGTTTTACGCCTGAATTTTTGTGATGCGATGATAATTATTTGCATCGTTTTCTACAAGTTGCAATTCAGCGTATCTTTACTCACTCATATATCAATTTATCGAGACATGCACTGAGGGATTTATTTATTTAATCTATAAGGGCAGTGTAATTTGCATTCAAAGGATCAGCCAATAATACAAAAAGGGAATTAAGAAAATGAAGTGTAGGGGAAAATTACAGTTTAAATACAGCAAAAGCATTTAATAGACTAAAGCTTTTCATGTAATTTAAAAAGAAAGATAGCTCACTTTTCACATTCAATCATTCACTCATACATACATACATACATACACAGCTCTTTTTGTATGCCTAAACAGTGCTTGCTACATTATTTTTCCTGCAGGTTGTGGCTTTAAGAACATACGTCAAAGAGTGTCTTGAATCATGCATGTGTGTGTGTGTGTGTTTCAGGATTGTATTGAATAGAACGTCAATTGAACAAGGAAGGAAAGAGAAGAAAAGATGACGAGAGGAAACGAAACACTGCACGAGAAGAGGAAATTGGACAGAAAGTAAAGAGAATAATTTGGACTACAGAATACATAAAAAAAGTACGTTTTGCACAGCCACTATTTACAGGAAAAACATGACAACAAGCACAGCGATATGAAAGACAAAGCCTCCTCCAAGCACAACAAACACACATACAAACATACATACATACACACACACAATACTAGCCAATGATATGGGGGACAAGGTATTCATTCACTCTCAATGAAAATAATCAAAGGGAAAGCACATGAAATAAGAAAAAAATAAGGACTTTACGAGCAAGGCAGAAGATGTGCTTTTAAACCCCATAGGCAAGGCTTCTAATCTACTACACATTAACTCACTCACTCACACACTATTCTCTATTTAACAAGAAGAATATACATGCACTCATTCACTCACTTTTCTATGCTCTACAGGCACTCTAACTCACTCATTCACTCCCTCTCTATTCATTTAACTAAGAAGAATATACATGCATTCATTCATCTACTTTTCTATGCTCTACAGGCACTCTAATTCACTCATTCACTCCCTCATCTCTCTACTCTCTACAGCCTTTGCCGTGCATCACTCAAACTCACCCGTTCCCCCGGAGTGTGCGAGTGTAGCCTGCAAGCCACGGATCAACACCATCATCACTCCCACACTGCTGCTGCATCCTACATCATCACCTCCTCCACTCTTTACTCCACCTACCCCCCAACACTCCCCCTGCCCCCACTCATGCCTCCCCCTCTCTCCCACCTTCCATGTACTGGGTGGTGAAAGGAGGAGCTGGAGGGACAGGAAGAAGAATGTGTAAAAAAAAAAATAGGGAAGACAGCCTAACAAGATGTCAACTTTGCACCACCATTGATTAGAATGATAATAACACTACTAATATATACCTATCTATATACTGAGCCATCATCCCCCTAAGAGCAATCCACTAACTTGTCCCCTCGAGAAGAAGAGATCAGTCTCCCAATTTATATAAAGGGATCAGAGATTACTTCTACAACAAGGCCCGACAACACAAACTGGTTCACCTTTACCACTTCACATCCATGACCTTATGACCTTCTCCCTTCCTGCCTCCCTGCATACGCTTTGATCAACCAATCACAACACATGAGTGAGAATATCCTTCAGAGCCCTTCAAGGCTTCTCATTCATAAATCAATCAAACAAAATCCTAATACGTATTTATATCCGAGAGATAAACTTAAACCAAACCCATGTCTTTTAAAAATAGTAACAACAAGTGACGTATAGATTCAGATTGGTGCAATATTGACAACCTGCAGCTAAGGAAGTGATAAAACTATTGATAACTTTAGAGGTGAACCTGTGCTAGAATAAAGGCAAGTTAGACATTAAGGGAGGATCTAAATAGGAGTTAGTAGCGGCCATGAAGGAAGAGTAGAGGGAAAGGATGAAGGATTACAGAACATCTAATTCTAAAAGAAAAAGAAATTCAAGAAAATGTCTATTTCTAAATCTAAAAGAACAGCAGATATACACACACACACACACACACACACAGGAGAGGCAGATAACCATTATTATTTCCTGCATAAAGCAAGCAAAATAAATGTTTGAAATCAATAACAAGGAAAACAAACTTAATCTTCATACAGATAGGAATTCCCAGAACGCAACAAAAACTCCCAAAGATAAAGTGGAGAGTCAAAATAAGAATAAAAAAAATATTGAATGACGGATGAACATACACGCAATGACATGAAACTTAATAAAGAAAAGACCAAGTGAATACATAAGAAAAAGAAGTAATGCAAAGTTGCAAAAAAAAGATCGTTCAAGACAGAAGCTTTTTCACTCAAACTCAAAATAAAAAGATCAACCTAATAGACTAATTTTCTATATATCATTAAAACATCCTCTACACTTAATGTATTCTTCTAATCATGTAAGGAAAGAGTTTTGCTTACAGACAGCACACACCAAATCATCCAGTTACTCGTTCACACACACTCTTCAAATAGAAACTCCAATTACTGTTAAGCAAATACTATAATTGCAGCAAAGTTGGTTTATCATCCACGTCCAGACCCGACAGAACTGGATTACACCTGGCATGTGAGATTTGATGCATCCCTTCCCTGCACCTGACACACTCCACAGTAGAACTTCCCTAACCCGTCAAATCTGCATCTCAATTCATGCCTTCACAACTGCTTTCCATTCAACTCCACACAAAATCATTCTTCATTACTTAACGCAGACCATTCTTGCATCTAACACTCTCTTCACATTTCAAGAATTTAAAACCAAGTTGGTTAACACTCCTGATCTTATGAGAATTATCAAAACGAAAGATATGAAAGGATTACAACCAAACCTGAAATACTCCTGTAGATAGGTTAGTTAAAGGCTCAAAAAGCAGACTGGCAACACGATGAAAAAGACATAAAAAAGGCTTTGGTTTGCTTTAGTTTCTCTCTTCACAAATAAAGTTTTAAAATTATATATACTAATGTTGGGTCATCACAAAAAGTTTTAATATTTCAGAAAGGCAGAAAGGACTTTAGTTCATGAGTTTTAAATAACTTTTTCTTTAATATATGAAGAGAGAATGCATAAACCAATGTAAGTTTTAGTCCATTAATGCTATGAAATAAAAAGTACCATGCTATGATCCTCCCCCAAGCTGAGTAGTGGTACAGTTCATGCCAAGTTTCCTGCCACTTCATCAATGCAAAAATAAATCTTCCTGCACAGTGAATGGCAACACCCTATGGCAGAGACTCTTTATAGACTAAAAAATTGCCAACTTCTGGAAGACAACCATAATAATCACTGACTGACTATAACTTTTTTATGCTACATTAAAGTACATATATTAAGGTTAACTCGGTAGTAAGTAAATGAAAGGATGCAATCCAATACTATAATAATGGGCGTGAGTTAGTAGTACTGTTGGAGTTTGTCATTATCAGTGTATAAAGAATCTCTCCATCGTGTTTGATTTCTATTCAATGCCACTTTCAACATACCATTGAACAATACCCTATCTTGTGCTGGTAAGACTTAGTGATCAATGGTTCAACCTTACCCGCCTTATAACCTTCGTCTAAATTCCTCTCAGATATAAAGTTTCACTACCTGCAGGAGGTGACTAAGGGAGAAGAATATGTTAATTCCTTAGACGTTGGTTATCATTATGATGAAAGAACATGGTCAAGATTAATAACTTGCTTATATACAGTAGATTATTATTATTCCTCCTAATTGTCATGAAAGAATGAAAGGCTTTATTTCCATTCATAATAAAACTCACACAGAACATTTTGAAACTCTTCACTCACTACACTAACTAATAGAGAAGCAAAAGTCGGCATTAAAAAAAAAGATGTTTTATTTGTCACATGTGACTTATTACAAAGACAAACACTCGATATGTGACACCAATCCTCCACAACCATCTTCTTAAAAATGCAATTTATAAAAAGATTTGAACATCAACACAAAAATCCTTACAAGTATTATAATATTTATAAATACACAAGACCTCTCCTGCAGTCCTTCACTGTTGAGCCAGGCACGCACACGCTTGACTTGGACCGGCCACACAGCAGGAAGACATGCATATGCATATGCACACACACACACACACACACACACACACCTTAGTCTTCCAACAAGACCCAGCAGCTTGGTCATCACAATATTGCACATGTGCATGCAGCACATGTATGCATTCACACGTGTGCACATATACACACACACGTATACACAGACACACAGACACACACACACACACACACACACACGGAGACCATAGTACTTTCCCGAGTGGTCATTATGTCACAGAATAAAGCAGAATGTTGTTCCGTATTGTTTAAGTGGAAACTAATCCTTCCTCCACCTTGGTAATCAGCAAATTTGTGCAACTCCACTTCTGACCATCACGTCCCATTACCTCCAACTCGACATGAGAAGATAACAGAGTAATAAGTCTGAAAGGGCTGTATATTTATATTGACTCCTTTACTCACACGCTGTTCATAACATTCACACACACATTACATTTGATTTTCTTGGTTGTCCACAAACATACAATTCCCTTCCTGCCTTCCTTCCTTCTGCCTTGGATAGTATTAAGGTTGTATGTAAGTCCTTACACAGGCGGCTACCAAACCTATACTAAACTGAGGTCATTAAGAGAGAAAGTATAAAATGAAAGTATAACATTCTCTCTGTCTCTCTCTCTCTGTGTCTGTCTGTGTCTGTCTCTCTCTCTCTCTCTCTCTCTCTCTCTCTCTCTCTCTCTCTCTCTCTCTCTCTCTCTCTCTCTCTCTCTCTCTCTCTCTCTCTCTCTCTCTCTCTCTCTCTCTCTCTCTCTCGACACATCTATAAACAAAACTTTATACACTATTGTTTTCACCGAGTATGCATCCAGTTTAATATCTGAGTCATGATGTTTCTATTCTGTACCAGTGGAATTAATCTTTTCTCGAGTCACAACAAAATGCAAAACACCACCTAAGAAAATGACTCGCAAAACTATACAAAAAACATGCCGTCAATTGGGCAGAAATACATAGATTTTTCAATTATCGTAAATTTGTACCCGCAGCAAAATTGGACCTAAAATATTCTGGTTTATATTTGTTTTTGTTTTGCATTGGAACAGATAAGGTTGTTACTTCTTTCCTATAATTACCAAAATGTGTAAAAATTAGTCAATCATAATAAACCTCACTTGAGTATTGAGTAATTAATTATGACAAAAAATATCAATATGCAGAGTAGAGTTATTTTTACGACATTATCATTTTTTTTAACTATTTCCGCTGGTTGAATAAAAACAGTAATTATTGTCCTTGAATGAAATATACACAACACTAGAGTCATTAAAAAAATAATAATAAAATAAACCTGATTATGAAACCATACATTAAAAAAAATAAATTTCACCTATACATTAGAACACATACCAACACACATACACACACACACACACACACACACACACACTTTGTTAACCTTGTGTGGGCAGCTTAATTAGCACTCCACCAACAGACTAAAAACTAATATCTAGGTACACATGAAAAGCTTAAACCCTAAAATTCAATTAAAAAACAAGAAGTACTGTACGTAATAAAAAATATTCCACGTCCCCCTAAAACAAGAGAACTTCCTAAAAATTAAGTCAAATAAAAGGAAAAAAATAAAGAAACGCGAGTGAATTGACTTTTGTTTTTGTGTGCCAATTCGAGCGACTTCCATAATACCTTCAACTCCAGAAAATATGAAGGAGAGAAAAGAAAAGAAAAGAAAAGAAAAGAAAAGAAAAGAAAAGAAAAGAAAAGAAAAGAAAAGAAAAGAAAAGAAAAGAAAAGAAAAGAAAAGAAAAGAAAAGAAAAGAAAAGAAAAGAAAAGAAAAGAAAAGAAAAAAAAAGAAAGAAAGAAAGAAAGAAAGAAAGAAAGAAAGAAAGAAAGAAAGAAAGACATAACTAGTAGATTAAAAAAGAATGAAATGAGAAAAACACTTGAAAAAAACTTTACGTATATAAGATGGAGAACTTCTAAAATGGGGGAAAAGCCATTATTACTCTTCCCAAAGTCCAAAGTCCTCTTGAAACGAAAAATCACAGAATACCTAATGCCGAATTTGGCCTCACTACAAATTAATATCTTTAACTACTTACACGGCAGTTCAGAACTAGTAATAATAATAATAATAATAATAAAAGAAAACAATAATAACAATAGTAACAACAACAGCAGATGGACGCAACACAAAAAGGCAAAATCTAAAATGCATTGCCGTGAGAGTAAGTTAAGACGAAAAACAACAAAAATAATAATAATAATAATAATAATAATAATAAAAAACGAATGTTCCACGCACCATAATTCTCTCCACTCCCTCCAGGCTTCTTTGTTTACTACCTAACATGACATTAATAATTTGGGACCTACAAAGATGCCACATTAATTAACTGAGCAATAATCCACAAAGAGAGAAAAATCCTTGAGCTGCCTTTCTCCTCTCTAGAGTATGAGGAGGAAATCTGGAATGTCTATGGCGGGTAAGAATGATTTTATGGACCTCTAGGGGGATAAATGAGGTACATAATGGTAGTATTGTATCTTATCTTTCTCTCTCTTTCTTTCTCTATCTCTCTCTTTCCAACTGTTAGGGGATCCTCTTTCAACTTTTTTATAAACCCAGTAATCTCTATCGCTGACTTGAAGAGATTAATTTTGGTTTTTATTCGTAAATTGAAACGTAAAGCGAGAATGAATAATAACCAATAATAGTAATGAAGGAGTAATATTCTGAGAAATGACAATGCCTTCTTTTCATACAAGAATATAAACGAATGAATAATCAATTAACAAATAAATGAAGTAATAACCCCAAAGAATAAGATAAACTATACAGAAAATACGTGATAATCTTCTATTCCAAAAACAGTTAATAGAATGTGTTTTAAATCAGGTAAAGAGTTCCTCCAACAGCTGGAAAGAAAAAAAGAGAAGAAAAAAGCTGCTAACTATTATTCAAGAGGATCTGTCTTATCCGAGGTCTGTTATGTTTCATGAGAACTATTTGGGAACTGTCTGGAAGTTAATATTATATGCCTTTGTGGCTAGAGAGGTAAAAGTGCATGAATTAACAGTGTCATGATATAAACTATTGTAGGTATATAATGAACAAATTCACAACTCAACCCAAAATCTCCCAGAAGAGACACCACACCTCTGTATGTTATGCTAAGAACTACTTCAAAAAAAACCTTGTACAACTTATAGTCTAAAAAAATATGCCCCTTCTATGTACAGTAAAAGGTTGCCACCCTTCTTGCTAGCCTGAGGATACCATAACGTACACACACACACATACACACGCACATGTACACCAATAAACACATACGCAAACATACACAAATGCAAAAAGTCTCCCCCTTTTAAAACGGTAACATTTACGATCAAAGAAGAAGAAAACCATAAAACAAGAATAACACAGCATAATATGAGAGAAAAAAAAAAATCTCTAATGAAAAAATATCTTTGGTTGTTACACACGAGGTATAAAAAAAACTTGTCATCCTTCCACACTACAAAACCTTAAAAAATGAATAGGAGTGTGTGAGATAAGAATAGAAATGAGAACAAATTATTACATCACTGCCAGCCGAGAATCCATTGGTATTACATGATCTGGTTTAAGACGCATTTACTAGTATATACTTTTCAATGTGTCAGCGTGAAACTTCCTCCCGAGAATCAGAAGAAGCCAAGTTAAAATTTAGAAGAAAGGGAGGAAGCTTCTACGAACGTGCTCTACTTTTTCCACTCATTATTATACTCTCAGTCTCTCTCTCTCTCTCTCACACACACATACACACACACACACACACACACACACACACACACACACACACACACACACACACACACGAGTGCTGACCAGATCCACCAAAAACTACTCCTCAAACAATGATAAAAATGCACTGTGATGCCGAGTGACTATTTACATCCTGGGCTCCTGTAACGCCAAGCCTGTATGGGAGAAAGACTCGGTGATCTGCCTCTGTACTATAACATGTGCTCACCAGGCTGCCGTCACCTTCCTGAGAGTGACAGCAATGTGGCCAGACCTTAAACACACACACAGATGCCCCTTAGAACACCCACGACAATGCTTAACTCCTGCCTTGCCTTGCCTTGCCTTGCCTGTCTGTCTGCCTGCCCGCCGCACCTCCAAGCTAGTCCTCTCTCTCTCTCTCTCTCTCTCTCTCTCTCTCTCTCTCTCTCTCTCTCACTCACTCACTCACTCACTCACTCGCTCACACGCTCACACTCACACTCGCTATCTGGAAGACATGAGCACTACTGATCTAAGCCATCAATATGCCACCGCTTCAATCTTCCCTAACACTAGCTGTGCCACTGTGCCACACACTAACATACACACACAAACATACACACACACACACACACACACACACTAGCTGGCTGCTTCTTTTTTTCTCTTCATCTTCAGTTCACTCGCCTTTCTTGTCCTACAAATGACAGCAGCAAACTCCCCCATGAGGCGTCTTGAACCCAAATCAAGGGACGCCATGCCACGCCACACCGCACAGGGCCGGGCGTCTCGCCACATGGTTGGGGAGAGGCATAAAATGACTCAAATACAAGCTGCGTAAAATGAAGGATTTCTGTACATATTGTGGCGGTATTTCACACTTGTGACAAACACCTGAATGAACTTGGTCTGGCTGGTCAGGCAGCAGCAGCAGCAGCAGCAGCAGCAGCAGCGGCAGCAGCACGGAAATGCTCAAGGCAGCATAAAGATACGTTCAAGGTTTGTAGAGTATAAATTAGTATAAAATGCCAAAGGCACTATATGAAAAATAACACTTAAAGAGAGAAAGTAGACTGTACAACACTGTAAAATTTATACATAAAAAGAGATGGAGGGGTTCACTTTGACTGTAGTAAAAACACAGAACTATATATATATATAATCATATGCATCTGAAGAGGTAATTTTGATATATTATCAAGTGCTCACACTTTTCTAGTTGTTATGCCTTCTATGTGACCAAATAATGTTCTTGGTGGAACAAAAGTATGATTCAAGATGGTGTGTTGGTATGGAGACCGGTAGTCACGTGGTGATGGTGATGTGACACCATCCACACCAATCACACTGTACTACTAGTGTTACCCATGGCAGTGTGGCACAAGATGAACCAATGGTAGTGTGGCACAATACTGGACCAATGACACTGAGGTCCTGTCCAAACCAAAGGCAGCATCAGCATCCATCATACATCACCTAAAACCCTCAGACCCACAAGTTAAAAATCTCTACCTAAAAACCCTGACACTAACTGCACCTGACTATACTGCTCCGGCAGCTTAACAAGACCCGTGCTGAGCCTCCAGCTGCTGTGCCGGGGAGGCACTTGGCTAACCTGGGCTGGGGCAAGCAGTAACAGGGAATCTTGTTGAGGCTGGGCTGGGGCAGGAAGAGAGCACCCGCCACCAAGTGAATCACTACCACCACAAGGCACAAACCTAAGCAAGCCCCCACGGCAGAGCTCCGCAGACACCCCATGGGAAGGACCTTCTCCAGAAGCAGTGCTTGGGGCGTGGGCGTGGGCTGTGATGCGGATGAGGGTAAGGACGGGTGACTGGTGAAGTGGGTGCCTGGATCACGTGTCTCGGTCTTGCCCTCGGTGGTGTCGACGACCTGGTGCATCGTTGGGTCCTTCTGAGAGATGGACTGGTGGTGATCCCCAGCAAGGGGCGGCACCTCTTGGCCAGGCTCAGTCTCAGTGCCGTACATTGTGAGGCCCCAGTCCTTCATATCGGCATTACCTGCAACACAAACATGGATCAGTTTACGTAGACGAACCTCAATACACATCATTGGTGAATTACACTCAAAACGGTGGATAAACGACTAGAGAAACTGTAGATAAGTAATATTAGTAATCGTGGACAATACATACAAGTCATAATGCAGGATGACTCCCTATAAAATGAGAAGACATAACATTAGAGTATTTGAAGGGAAAGTGAGAGGACTGAAATGTGCAAGGATGAGGCAGATAGAGAGAAGCAAGTGAAGCAAGTGGAGACTCTTCTGCCATACCCACCTCCTTCATATGTTCCTGGAAAGGGTATTAAGAGTGTAGATGGATGTGTGTATATATACATAACCATATATATATATTGTTGCAAAGGCGGTTTTCACAGCATAATGTAACGATGTGAAGAGATTAAACATTAAGGATAATTATAATATAGTTACAATTTTGACACGTATTCTAATAGTCAATTCAGTTCAGATATTGTCAGTCTTTAAATTTCATGAATAACTTTTTTTTTTTGGGGGGGTCAATTTAGCCTTAGAGTATCTGATATATATATTTTTTTCTATATTATCATGATCCACACAAACACAACAATAAAATAATAAAAAATAGACATGATCACAACCCTACACAGAGGATTGGATCACATTTTTTCTCGCTAACTCTATCATTCATCCACATTGAAAACAGGCAACTGCAAAAAAATAATAAATAAATAAATAAAGCCTACATTAACTTATATCAAAATTATTATACTATTTGCCACATTCAATTACATATTTTTCAGCCAAAAAGCATGATCATCAAATGTATGTATGTATGTATGCAAGTGTTTCAAGGTCACATAACCACAACCTCACATACAAGGGGGAGGCACAGAGGGGGAGGCAGCCACACATGCAACGGAGAAAACAATGTATGTACAACCAATAAGAAGTTGGCAAGTTTTTAGAAGTTTTTCTTAAGTTTTCAAAAATTTTTCATAGGTTTTCATAAGTTTTTGGAAGTTTTCGGAAGACGTCAAAATTAAACAGTAAGATCTCGGAATAAGACAAAAAAAATAAAAAAATAAATAAATAAATAAATAAAAAATAAATAAATAAAATAAAAAATCATAGAATATTACATTGATTTTTTTTTTTTATATCTTAGTCTTGACGTGTATTTTCTTCCACGGAAATAATATTGTAGCACTTTTAAAACAGGATATGTATTGCTGTATATGAGGTTGATATATTTTAGGGAGGTTTTTACTTGTAGAAATATAACACAAGGGAAGTCAAATAATAATGAACTGACAGCTTCCATTGTGTATGTATATGCAAAAAATTTCTTTCCTTTACTCATACACATATTACGTACTTTTGATGACAAATTAAACTACACAATGACGGTCTCTCTCTCTCTCTCTCTCTCTCTCTCTCTCTCTCTCTCTCTCTCTCTCTCTCTCTCTCTCTCGTCACAGCCAGTCGGTAGTTCCTGCTTATAAAATACACCAATTACGTATGGCATCACATTTAAGGAGTCAAAACAAAGTATAGGTTTATCCAGTGCATGCAATTGAGAACCTGCAATGAAAATAAGTTATGGTAATATATATATATATATATATATATATATATATATATATATATATATATATATATATATATATATATATACATAAATATATATATATATATATACATAAATATATATATATATATATATATATATATACATAAATATATATATATATACATATATATATATATATATATATATATATATATATACATAAATATATATATATATACATAAATATATATATATATATATATATATATATATATATATATACATAAATATATATATATATACATAAATATATATATATATATATATATATATATATATATATATATATATACATAAATATATATATATATATATATATATATATATATATATATACATAAATATATATATATATATATATAATATATATATATATATATATATATATATATATATATATATATATATATATATAAAAGGAGAAAAACAACACAAGACATTTAAGAAAACATTCCAGCATTCTCCTCACATTTATGGAAATCCCACATTTCATATCAAGTCACTGGAATAAAATAACAAAAACAAAAACAGACATGCAGCAATAAGAAAGAAAGAAGACGAGATAAGATATGAGATAAGATACGGAAAACAAGATATAGTCAGTCAAATCCTCGCTTCATTCCCACACAGGCTGGCGCAGAGGACAGTACGGCATACTTGGGGGCTTAAAAAAATTCTTCCACATGCAAGAGAAAGGTAGAGGCATGTAGCAGGCACAAGACACACATGACACAGCAGGAGTGAGAGTAACATCCACTTTATTTACCCTTGTGGAGTGAGCTGTCACGGTGGTTTGGTGGGCGCATAGGGGCGGGGAGGGAGCCTTGAGGGGGGGGCTGAGGGTATTGTTGGGGGTACTGTTGGGGGTATTGATGTTGGGGATATTTTTGAGGGATAGAGTAATGGGGGTATTTGTAAATGGAATGAGAGTGCCAGGGTGTGGTTGTGGTGGTGGGGGTAGTAGTAGTAGTAGTAGTGGTAGTAGTGGTGGTTGTAGTGGAAGGAGGGGTGACAGGGTGGTTCCTTCTATTGGGGAAAGGTACAGAAAACCCACCACCTCCCCTCCGGCCCACCATGCCGCCACCACCACCACTGCCACCACCACCACGGTTTCTCCGAGCGCCTCGTGTCTGCCACGTGTCATAGTTAGTTCTGGTGCCATGAAAGATCAGTTGCCACCCTTCCAGCAAGGTAGATCCTAGAGTTCAGCAGCAGGTCAGCAGGTCAGCAGCAGGTCAGCAGGTCAGCAGTACCAGCAGGCAAAGAGGTGGTGTGAAAGGGGGTGAAAGGAGGGGCAGTGCAATTAGCTAGACTATAAGGTCAATTCCACAACAATAAAATCCAAAGTTTTAAAGAGATATACGTACTATGCACAGAAGAGAAATAGAGTAGTTTTTTAGTAGTGATCCATCACCAACAACAGTGTACATTACATTAACAGTCCTCACACCAGAAGAAAGTTATAAAAAGATTACTAAATAATAATAATACAACAGCCATTACCATTACCCTTTGTACAACACTCCATTATATATATATATACACACACACACACACACACACACACCATTTAAAAGCCGAAGAGAGAGTAAGTAATGGTGAGATGGTGTATTTATTTTATAGGTGCTAATGATGATAACTTTCAACACACTCACTCAACATTCTTCCTTTTTGTGTGCTCTGTGTGGCAGCAAGACGTGGAATAAAGTCATAAGCGTGTACAGTGAATGAATAAAAAGGTGGAAAAGCATGAGATTCCAGAGAGGAGAAAAGACAATACTGTAGAGATGTAAATTACTCTCTGTCTCTGCACCTTTTTTGTAGGAAAGAATACAGAGGAGGGGCTTCCCGGACTCCTCGCTCCATCCCTATTAGTAACTCTATATGAACGCGTCGCAGATATACTCAGTTAAGAAATATAAGAAATAAAGCGATACAAAAACAGAGCTTAGTAATTATAAAATCAACAACTATTTTGATTGTTTTATATATAATTACATCTTTTCCTCCATATATATGTTTATGAATGCCCAGCGAGATTCTGTCACCTCACGGTTGGTTTGAGAATAAAACACGTAATACAATATTTAGGAAGAGTAAGATGCAGACGAGTGTAAGTAAATAGACGAGGAATATCATCACACACACACACACACACACACACAGACCTTATCATGCATTTCCTTTGAGGTAGTTTTTTGGCTGAAAAATTTCTCACCTGAACAAAACTTTTTATAACCTAAGCAATCAACCAAAACTTAAGAACTCGGTGACTTGACCTCAGAAAAAAAAATAAATAAATAAATAAAAGTAAAATAATGACAAAATGGATATTACTTCCTCCCCAAAACAATGATCTAACAAAATAAAAATAAAACTTAACAGTCAGTCACTAAGTTCTAAATAATATAAGGATCTACAAGTGTGTATAACCTTATATTATCAAACCACAACTACTAATACATTCATTAAAATATTACCACCACCAACCACAACCACCACCACCACCACCACCACCACTACTATTATACCAACCACCACCACCACCTACCCATGGTGAAGAAGTGGCCGTTGTTGTGCACTTCCAGGATCCACTTCCCGAGCGGCCGTTCCCCCCACATGTGCACCGTCATGAAGGGCCAAGACTGCACGAAAAATGGGACTCAATGATGATGATGATGATGATGATGATGATGATGATGATGATGATGATGATGATGATTAATTTAAAGCTTCAAAAATAATGATAAATAAAAAAATTAAAAAATGGTAATATAACAATAAATAGTAATAAAAAATCAATATAGTAATGATAGTAGAGAAAAATTGATGCTGCTGTTTAAAGCTGCAAAAATAATGATAAATGAAAAAAAATGGATAATAATAATAGAAAAAAATTATTAAAAAGTCTATATAATAATAGTAATAATAATAAAGAAAAATGATGCTGTTTAAGGCTTCAAAAATTATACAGTTAACATTTAGTAATTCAGACTTAAGGTTGTCTTGTCTTAGAATTTAATCAATATATGTACCAATAATTTTTCTTTCAACCACAAATCTGTTAAGAATAATTAAGGTTATTCAATGCAGGTTAATTGAAGGTGTGTTAAGATCCTTATCAAAAATACTGATTAAAAATTTAGTTAAGCTTTGTTTTCATGTCTTTAAGATCAACAAATATTTTACTATACTGTACATACATAGGTTAAGACAATAAAAATTACTATTACCCATACACAACACTATAAAAGAATACAGAGATTAGACTGCAAAAAACACTATATAGAATCCAAAACAATCATAACACTGGAGGGATCTTGAAGGAGAGATAACGAGGAAGTAAATAAAAGAGTTTTGTCTCACGTGGAAGCCAGCGCGTGAGCTATCATGAGGGCGCTGTGCTAGGAGAGTTGACTTGGTGCCGGCTGGTGAAGACAAGTAGATCTCAATATCACCACGACGGTCAGCAGAGAGGGACACCTGCAAAGGGAGATCAAACCATTACACACCTATTGAAAGATGGGAAGACATGGATATAGGAGATAATAACTACATAGACTTCCAATAGAGAATTTACGAAAAAACTGAATAACCTGTAAGAATGCCTGATGCTAGAAGGTAAGAAGGTAAGAGTTTTCAGAGATTTGTCAATGGTTTAGTGTATCTGGTGTAAGTTTAACGCAGCCAAAGTAGCAACACACACACCACCACATACCTTTGCCTGCACGTGTTCAAGGAAGTTCACACCTGGACATTTCGAGACATCAAGTTCCAAGGACACAAAGCTCTTCTGGGGAATCAATCTGGAGGGTGGAAGAAAGAACAAGGTTGAAACTCACTCACTCTCCTTCTTCTGTCGCCTCAATACAAGCAAGATAAAAGTGCTTTCTCTAAAAAAAGAACAAGGTTGAAACTCACTATCTTTCTTCTGTGACCTCAATACAAGCAAGATAAAAGTACTTTCTCTATATATCAGAATCATTATAATACCTATGAATACTTCCACACAGGCACTCCATATGTAGTACTCACTTATCCACATGAGGCGCCTCTACATCACAGGTGCGTTGAGCTGGTACGCTGGTCCAGTTCCGAGCAAGCTTCACCATCCCGTACGAGTCCAACAAGCCATAACCAAACCTGGAAGGGAGGAACAAAGATGGTATTCAATATTCTCTTAACTTATACAAACGGATGAAGATAATGGTATTGAATATTTTCTTAACTTATACGATGTAGTAACTATTTATTATGGAGCTGCCTTGTGTATGTCAACTGGCCTTTTGCAGCCTCCTTATGTTCTTGTATTCACTCATCAATCCATCAATCAACCCATCAACCAATTACTCGCTTCGTCAATCCACCTGACTTGCTCACCTGTGTGACACGTGGCGCCCCACTCCGTTGATCTGCCAGTCGGGTGCCTCGAGGTGTTCTGGACGGGCTGTTCGCACCACAATATGCTGCATGTCCCTCCACGTGATGTTACGGTTCACCTACATAAGGGAAAGACACTTGTAACACTTGTAATATAAGTTGTACATCACTAATCCGGCAACCACGGGACCTTAGGACTGCCGAATTTTTGAAATTTCCGGATTATTGATGTTTATTCCCCTGACTATATATGCTGTATACTGTACTTGTAATTTTATAGTTCTCAGTAGGGACACAAAGGATGTTTTTGCTATCACTGTAGGATTATGGGTGTTATATTTTTGTATTTATTCCTTATGCAAGAGAAGAATAGAAAATTAAAAAATGCCTTGTTTAAGTGGGGGACACCAGCGATCAGGGGGCTCTGTCAATGCCTTCTGTGTCTCTCAGAAGGCATTTTCTCTGCCCCCCCACCATGCCCCTGCACCTCCCCTTACAGTTCTCAAAGATTGTATGATGCTGATTACGCCCCCACTTTTCAACACAAAACCACGTATATTCTTGTAATGGCTCGTACAGCTCAAAGCCATTCATATATTTAACATCTTACAGTACATCTTAGTAGGTAAGTGTGTAATAGCTTAACAGAATCTAACTCTCATTACAAAAGCGGGTATCTTTGTTTTTTTTACGTTACTGATAAGAGCTAACTTCAAGTGCGGAATAGTGAGTCACCATAACATTGACCAAACTTTCCACAGCATTCACTGATAAAAAAAACAACTGTTATCGAGAAAACACTTCCGCATTTTTAATAAGAATTTTAAAGTATAATGATTAGCGAGTTCTGATTAACATTATATTATACAGTAAATGAATAATACGTACATCTCCATATGCAACTCTTCACAATTGGTTATTTATCTCAAACATTAATTTTGTTGATGTTCCTTGAATCTCCTCTTCTTTACAACCCAAGAAAATATCAATTGTATCTAGATTATAATTTTTGTTACACCCTCTTATGCTTTTTCTTCTTGCTAAAACCTTTCAGCAAACAAAACGTGAACACACTTTCTTTTGAAATCTCACTGAAATAAGACCTCCCTCCCTCCGTCCCTTCCTTTCTTTTCCTTCATTATATTCTTACTATAATCTCCCTTTTCAAATAATTAGGTTGTTTTCCTTTCCTTACTTTCATTCTACAAATCCTTAAATAAACAAATAAATAAAACTATAAAAAAATCAGACAAACATCACCAAAAGACAAAGAAAACAAGAAAACCCACATACAAAAACATACCTTTCCTTAAAAAAATAAAAAAATAAAAAGAGAAAGAAAACCGTCTACTATTAGCATCTTCTTCCTTCCTCTTCCCTTTTCTTTCCAGCAAACTCAAGAAAAAAAAAGAGAAAGTAAACCCTCTATTATTACCCTTTTTCCTCATCCTCTTCCTTTTTCTTTCCAGCAAACTTCACCTCAACACACACAAGATTACACCCCACCTCACCTCACCCTACCCTACCCACCTGAAGGGCTAGAGCGCAGATACCAGCAGCGAGGGGAGCCGAGGCTGATGTCCCGGTGTGAGAGGTGGTACAGGAGTGGTGGAGGTCAGTAGTGATAATCTGCCTCTCTCCTAGTGATCCAGAGCTGTAGGTAGTGGCGAGGGTGGAGCTGCAGGCCTCAGAGTACCACGGAACCTGACCTTTTTCTGTGGGTGCATGGAAAAAGGTGTTGAGAGAGAGAGAGAGAGAGAGAGAGAGAGAGAGAGAGAGAGAGAGAGAGAGAGAGAGAGAGAGAGAGAGAGAGAGAGAGAGAGAGAGAGAGAGATTGGTTTCAAGTGTGTTCGGAAAGGGAAGGGGTTTAGTTTAGAGCAAAATAAAATAAAATAACAAGGAAAAATACGGTAAGGTGAGGAGGAGAAAGAGGAGAAAGATGAGACAAGAGGAGGAGGAGGAGGAGGAGGAGGAGGACAAGAGCAGTAAAGGTGAGGAGAAAATTGAGAGAAAAAAGGAAGAGAAACAGGACGACACACGAAGAAAAAGGAGACATCAAGGAACATCAGAAAATAGATTGGAAAAAAAAAACAACACAAGGGGAAGAACACACACACACACACACACACACACACACACACACACACACACACACACACGAGAACAGGTAAAAAAAAAAAAAAAATATATTGACATTAATCAGTACGTATATATATAGCACCAACACAATAATATCTAAGAAAACACCAAATATTATATAGTCAAAAAATAAATACAAAAAAAATCAAGGGTTCCAAACAATAAATATATTACCGAGTGTGTCAAAAACATTCACAAAACTCAACACAAAAAATATAAAACAACCGCATCCAAAACCACAATACATAAGGAACATGAGATCCAATCCTGTATAAGTAGGATCAGGTAGGAACACACACCTGTGGCTGAAGAGATGCTAAGTGTCCAGATGGAATTGGTGTAGCCGTCACAGTTACAGTTGTCCTGATCACGTCCACCATTCCCAGACGCCCAGATGAAGATGGAACCCTTACCGCCACGCCCCTAAGGAGAAAAGAAGAGGATGTGATGGTGAGAGAGAGTGAGAGAAGATAAGGGAGAAATTTACATAGAGGAGGAGGAGAAGGAGGATCTGTGGCATTAGTAACTGATGATGATATTGGGAGGATGATGGAAGGAAATATGATAGTATAGATGTGATTAAGGTTATAAATATGATAAGATTAAGGTAGATGATGATAAGATGGCAAATAGATTATCTTCTACTAATAATAATATGAGAAAAAGAGAGAAGAGAAATAGAGAAAAAAACAACTTACATTCCTAATTCACTTACCGAAAGCACTTAAAACGAGAGTAAAAGAGAGAGAAAAAAGAGAAATAGAGAAGAAATACACACAACGAAAGCACTTAATATGAGTGAGTGATAAAAAAAAAAGAGAAATGGTGCAAAACAACTTACATTCCTAATTCCTTCCACGAAAGCACGAGTAGCTAGCTGGCCCGGTCCATCCACTGTTTTGCCGTCATCATCGGGGCCCCAAGACGCTGAGTAGATATCGATGTGTTGAGGATTGAGGGCCAGGGAACGAGCCTCTACCGCATCCGTGACATCTCCATCAAGCATCCGAACTCCTATAGGGATAAATATAGGTGTAATAACGGATGATGAGAGAGAGAGAGAGAGAGAGAGAGAGAGAGAGAGAGAGAGAGAGAGAGAGAGAGAGAGAGAGAGAGAGAGAGAGAGAGAGAGAGAGAGAGAGAGAGGAGAGTTGTTGTCGTGTTTTGCTCCAAGGGTTTGCGAGTGAGCCGTCATCAGTGAGTGGATATAAAGATACAGAAAAAGATGGATGGATGAGAGAGAGAGAGAGAGAGAGAGAGAGAGAGAGAGAGAGAGAGAGAGAGAGAGAGAGAGAGAGAGAGAGAGAGAGAGAGAGAGAGAGAGAGAGATACATATACATATAGAAAAAATAATATAAAGAAAAAGATAGTTAAAGATATATAAATAGAACAATGCAATTAATTTTCTCTCTCTCTCTCTCTCTCTCTCTCTCTCTTTCCTTATCTCTTCCTATCTCTTACCAAACACCCCGTATTTCCTTCCTCTCCACTCCTCCTTCCTTCTCCCTTATCTTTCTCCCTCCACCCTCCATCTCTCCATGAATTTTACACACACACACACACACACACACACACACACACACACACACCACCCACACATACACCACCACCACCATCCACTTTCATTCCTATCTTCCACTACTATTACTACTAACACACACAC
Organism: Metacarcinus magister; assembly: GCA_029783475.1. Lineage (NCBI taxonomy): Eukaryota > Metazoa > Arthropoda > Malacostraca > Decapoda > Cancridae > Metacarcinus > Metacarcinus magister. Next base: position 1,910,203 of record JAPQNM010000046.1, read on the forward strand.
ACACACACACACACACACACACACACACACACACACACACACACACACACACACACACACACCTTTCTAGTAACTCACTTTCACACTCCACTTACATGACTGTATATACGCCTATTACCACTCCACACGCCACGTACAACCATATTCACTTTCACGACACGTTCATTCCATTTTTCATTCTCTCTCTCTCTCTCTCTCTCTCTCTCTCTCTCTCTCTCTCTCTCTCTCTCTCTCTCTCTCTCTCTCTCTCTCTCTCTCTCTCTCTCTCTCATGCACTCACACCAGACTTTTTATTTTCTTCCTTTTAGCACTTTGTCACGCCTACATCCTTTCTCTCTCTCTCTCTCTTTCTTTTTCTCTTCCCATACTACATTTTCTTTAACCCACACAGACAGACTCACACTCTCTCTCTCTCTCTCTCTCTCTCTCTCTCTCTCTCTCTCTCTCTCTCTCTCTCTCTCTCTCTCTCTCTCTCTCTCTCTCTCAACTTACACGCATACACGCCAGTTTTCACGTAACACCATCCTTCTCTTTCACTGCTTTCCTCTCTCTCTCTCTCTCTCTCTCTCTCTCTCTCTCTCTCTCTCTCTCTCTCTCTCTCTCTCTCTCTCTCTCTCTCTCTCTCTCTTTCCTTACACGCATACACGCCTGCTTTCACGTAACACCATCATTCTCTTTCACTGCTTTCCCTTCTACACACACACACACACACACACACACACACACACACACACACACACACACACACTCTCTCTCCTCACCTCCAACGCTTGCCTCGTACGCTACCCCAACAGCACATATAGAGTTGTTAGCGTCGGCTGCAACTTCTCCAGCACAGCGAGTCCCGTGCCTGTTAGAGTCGACCAGGTCATAGCGAGGCATGGGATCGGGGTCGTGGTTGTTGACGTCGTAAGATGCATTAGGGTCCTGTTAAGGGGGAGAAGGAAGGTAAGAGTAAGGTGATGTAGCTTTGGTTGTGGTAAGGTTAGGTAAGGTAGGGTAGGGTAGGGTAGGGTAGGGTAGGGTAGGGTAGGGTAGGGTAGGGTAGGGTAGGGTAAGGTAAGGTAAGGTAGGGTTAGGTAAGGTTAGGTTGGGTTAGGTAAGGTTAGGTTAATTTAGGTAAGGTAAGGTAAGGTAAGGTAAGGTAAGGTAAGGTAAGGTAAGGTAAGGTAAGGTTAGGTAGTGTAAGAATGGAGTGTAGGAGGAGAGTGAGTGGTCAGTGTGAGTGTGTGTGTGTGTGTGTGTGTGTGTGTGTGTGTGTGTGTGTGTGTGTGTGTGTGTGTGTGTGTGTGTGTGTGTGTGTGAATTACGACTCGGAGTTCATGAAATACTGACAGAAGTGGATTACCTAACTCTAACTCTCACTCTCTCTCTCTCTCTCTCTCTCTCTCTCTCTCTCTCTCTCTCTCTCTCTCTCTCTCTCTCTCTCTCTCTCTCATACGCACATAAAAACTATCGGTTATGAACTAAAACTGAAACCTAACAAAAATATTTAAATAGAACAAAACTCAAACTCCACACACATTAATATTTCACCCAACAATAGAACAATTCTCTCTCTCTCTCTCTCTCTCTCTCTCTCTCTCTCTCTCTCTCTCTCTCTCTCTCTCTCTCTCTCTCTCTCTCTCTCTCTAACACGTACGTAGTTCTTGATAAGGTCTGGATGGTCCTTTTCTAAGCCATCGTCCAGAATTGTCACCACCACGCCCTTGCCCGTCGCCCCCGCCGCCCACGCCGCCTGCACGTTCATGTCGAGGGCACCGCCGCGGTTCTGTTGGAAAGAGAAAAAGAAAGTCAAGGGGGAAAAAGATTACTCACTTGGCGCCAAAAAGACTAGTAATCATTTGGCGACAAAAAGATTACTCACTTGGCGCCAAAAAGATTAGTACTCATTTGGCGCCAAAAATATATTACTCATTTGGCGCCAAAATGCATCTGGTTATAAGTGGAGTTACTGATGTTGAATTATGTGCTTAAGATTTTTCAAAATTTATTTATTTATATAATGATTGGATGCGTTATTTATTTATTTATTTATTCATGAATTTATTAATTTTTGCGTTTTTGGCGTTGTGAAATGTATCTGGTTTTTCATTCCAGTTTTGTTGGAAGGTAAAATTGTTTGAAAGTTTTACGTTTATAGCGATTGTTAAACTGATTTAAAATAGATTGGTGGTAGAGAATAGGATGAAAATGCATTCTTTTTATACGTTTCGTAAAGCAAAAAATGTGAAAAGGTATTATCATTATTATCAATACAATTAGATTATCATAGTTATTACAATCACTTTTATTACGATTACTATTAGCATTGTTCTCATAAAATAAATATAATCAACATTAACCATATAATTAATATTTATTTTGAGAGTTCAACGACTGATAATACTGCAAACAAACAAAAATTTAATAATATATATCCACCCAAAAGAATATATTCATTTTAAACCATTTATTTATATTTTCGTGGAGGTGGCTGTAGGTTTATGTGAAAACACACACACACATACACACACACACACACACACACACACACACACACACACACACACACACACACAAGACCATTAACTCGCGGGGTGAGTGGTGATGGTTTTCAGAATTTCAAAATAAATAAAAACACACAACAGGGAAGGTTTCAAATCCACTTTTATCACATTTGATTTAATTTTGCACTGCTTGTTAGCCTCAAATTGGTGGTGGTGGACGTGTAGGAGTGTGGGCGTGGGAGGGAACACGATAGATTGTTATACTCATTTCACGTGGTGGTGGTGGTGGTGGTGCGTGTGATGTCAAGGAATGTGATGCATAAGTTAGTGAATGACCCCTGATGATAGGTAGTGATGATAGTGATGAGGTGGTGGTAGTGGTGGTGGTGGTGGTGGTGGTGGTGGTGGTGGTGGTGGTGGTGGTGGTGTGGTGGTGGTGGCGGTGGAGACGAAGAAAAAAAAAGGTTGAAACTTTTATGCAGAATTACTGATGGCGGGGGAAGAGTGAGAGAGAGAGAGAGAGAGAGAGAGAGAGAGAGAGAGAGAGAGAGAGAGAGAGAGAGAGAGAGAGAGAGAGAGAGAGAGAGAGAGAGAGAGAGAACGAAAGAAACGAGAAGGTAGAAACACAAAGAAAGAAGTAAAAAATATATATATATATATATATATATATATATATATATATATATATATAATAAAAAAACAAAAGAAAAAATATAACAACAGAATGAGGTGGAGGTGCTAATTTAACTAACTTAACACCGTGTATGTATCGACGTGGTGGTGGTGGTAGTGGTGGTGGTGGTGGTGGGACACGTGACGGTCGTAAGGCGTGCGAGTTATAACGACAGAAATTACACTAACTGGAAATTGGTGAACACTAAATAAAAGAGAAAAAGTTGGGTCATCTTAAACTTAACTTTGACAGGTGAAAACGAACGAAACCTTCCTCTTTCTCTCGCTTTTTTCTCTCTCTTATGGAATTAAAGAAGCACAACATACAAAGACATGAAAAGACGCCGTACCCAGTATCGCCGCCACCACCACCACCACTACCTTACCTGTTCCTGTTTAATTAAGGTAAGGAGCTCAGAGTATTCCTTTAATTAAATTCATAAGTATTCCATTGCCCAAAATATTCTCTTCCGCTGAGATGATAAAAAGAAAGAGAAAAAAAGGAAAAACTCGTACACACATACACATATACATACACACATACATACATATACATACACACACACACACCAACACACAAACACACTTACCAGGTACCACATTTGGGGCCATTTAGGGTCATTCAGTTGTGAAACGGTGAAGCTTCTTGACATATGACGAGAGGTAAGGAAATCTCTTTTCACTCTTCTCTTCACCCGCTGCTGTTCCGCCCATCTAACCTGCGGGAGAAAGAAGAGAAAAAACAGGTGAGGTAGTGAAGATGAAGGAGGAGAAGGAGGAGATGGAGGAGGTGGAGGAGGATGAGAGAACCAAGAAAAAAAACGGGTGAGGTAGTGAAGGATGAGAGAACCAAGAGAAAAAATAACAGTAAGGGTGAGATGGTACAGGAATGTTAAGATAATGAAGGAAGGAAGGAAGGAAGGAGGAGGAGGGAACAAGGCAAGCGTGGGAGGAGAAGAAAAATGTAAGGTTGGTGAGGGAAAAATGTGAGATAGGAAAGGGCAAGATGCGACATGACTACACTAAAAGCAGAGTGAGTGGGTGTAGACGTGTGTTGTTGGGGGTTGTAGGCGGTTGGAAGCTATTTAAAGATTGTAATGTGGAGATACAACAAAGTGGATGGACTGACTGAGAGACTGAGTGGGTGAGTAAGTGGTTGAGTGGTTGTAGGAGTATTACTGAACATAAGTTGCAAGTAAGTGAATTTCCGAACAACGTACATCCAATCCTAAGTCCTTCAAGTTTAAGTAAGCCTCGACTAACTTAGAGGAAATATCTGAAGCTATTGTGTGAAGCGGGACAGTAAGGCAAGGCAAGGCAAGGCAAGGCAAGGCAAGGCAAGGCAAGGCAAGGCAAGGCAAGGCAAGGCAAGGCAAGGCAAGGCAAGGCAAGGCAAGGCAAGGCAAGGCAAGGCAAGGCAAGGCAAGGCAAGGCAAGGCAAGGCACTTAGCGACGTCTTATTTACGTCACTAACACATTTCTGTACTCGGAATAAATAGCTACACACAAAAAAAAATAAGAAAAAGTTGAAACAAATGAACTAGAGGACAAGTAAGAAGTAAGGTGGTGTAAATATAGCATTACCTTTGATGAATTTAATAAGCTTGACAACCAGCTTACACATACATAAGCTCTCTCTTGCCCAGACCCAGACCCAGACCCAGACCCAGACCCTACCACCTGCCTAGCTCTTGAAAGCTGACAACGACTCACAATGCATCTCTGTTCTCCTTCCACTTCTTACACGTAGGTGATGACACAGCACGCGTGACCCCAGTCCTCACCTCACCTCTTCTCACCCTCAATCTCTCCTTTCACCTGCCGTCCCTTCCCCTTCCCCTCGCCTACCACCACACTGCATCCTAATCCTACCTATCAATCCCCATCGACCCTCACTTCACTCCTTCCTACTCCTCCTCGCATCATTTCCATCAACAAACGACCAGTTACGTGCTTAGTTAACCGTCTGACTGCCTGGCTGAGAGAGAGAGAGAGAGAGAGAGAGAGAGAGAGAGAGAGAGAGAGAGAGAGAGAGAGAGAGAGAGAGAGAGAGCACTCCAGTATTTGGGGCATGCGAGTGAATATGAAAATGAATAGAAAAGGAAAGAAATAAAAAGGTGTGTATCTGTGTGTGTGTGTGTGTATCTGTGTGTGTGTGTGTGTGTGTGTGTGTGTGTGTGTGTGTGTGTGTGTGTGTGTGTGTGTGTGTGTGTCCTTTTAGATAACATTGATAAGGCTCGAAGAACATCAATAGACAAGAAGATAAGGCAAGGGATGAAACGAGAGAGAGAGAGAGAGAGAGAGAGAGAGAGAGAGAGAGAGAGAGAGAGAGAGAGAGAGAGAGAGAGAGAGAGAGAGAGAGATTCTACCTACCTCCATGCATTCACCGTCAAACTCATAATTATGGAGTGAATGAGAGAAAAAAGAACGAGAAAAAGTAATAATGATTGAAAGAAAAAAAAAAATTATGGCAGACGAAATCGTGAAAATGATGCGGATATTAATTTGGAATCAAGTCGCGAGTGCAATAATAATAATAATAATAATAATAATAATAATAATAATAATAACAATAATAACAATACTATTCAGTATGCACTAAAATACATTAACTTAAGCAGAGACAAAAACTTAAACATATGAGATCTATTTCCAAATCCTAATTCAAAGAAAATTTTAATAACAATTACTTTAAACCATACTATTACTTCATCCCTGTTGATATGGCTGTGTCGCAAGACCAAGACCAAGACCAACCTTCCTAGTATACTAACACGCTTACAAGACCTAAGAGACACTAGCGATATGGGAAACAGTAGTGAAGGAACATTCGCTTCAATCCCTATGTCTGAAGGGTCCACAAGGATGCAAATGCAGCAGCTCTCCCTCTTCCTTCAGGTTTAGGAAAGCACTCTGGCGGGACTTTCCGAAACTTTGTGGTGGTGAAGTTCCCGCGCGGATCACCGATAATGCATTCCTAGATCGAGTATTGCAAAGGGACGATATGATCTGATCTCCCTCCATTACCCTGCCACACTTGGGTTGAAAGGGATTTTGATGTAAAAATAAGTCCTGGATTACAGTTAATTGGAAGCGTCTTTGATCTTATCGCTGTCACCGACCTTGACTTGTAATCTTTTATAAGTCTGTGGAAGTCTTTGTGATGGCTCTCGAGACACTAGGGAAGATGACAATACAATTTGGCTTTAATGTTACGTGATGCCTTTAAGCTTAAGTCTCAAAGGGAGGTAAGGTTAATATAGAAGATAAATCTGATGGGAGGAAGAATAAAAGACTGTCATAAAGCTGTAGTCTGAAGCTAAAATAAGTCCGTTTCCCCTTGAATTTTTGAAGTAGGAAAATATCTACACAAAAGGTTAAGTCTAGGAGGCTCAAAGGAGATAAATATAAAGATTCATAACATAATGCAATGACATAGCCAACGAAACTATATCTATAAAGTAATAATGATCACTGTACATTCCTTTACTTATAACACATCTAATAACCACAACACAACAACAACCATAACAACCAAGAAACATATCCCTCACTATCCACATCCATCGATATCCACAACATCACATCTCATCTAACTCAAAACTTCCTTTACAGCCACGAGCCTCCAACTTTTAATCATCGTGCGAGGGAGGGGGGAAGGAAAAAGCTATCAAATCAAGGCTGAGAGGAGCCAAGAGGAGGCGAGAGGAGCCGGGAGGAACCCTGAGCCACATCAACTTACGCTGGGATGGGTGATGAGTCGCTGGTGATGCTCCGGAGATGGATCAGCTGACCTGCGTGCCAACCTTCGATGACGCAAGACATAGACGTCATCGAAGACCTGCAAGGGAGGAAAAAGGTGGAATTAAAAACACGTATGAAGGTACAGTAGGGACACAGGGACACACACAGAGAGAGAGAGAGAGAGAGAGAGAGAGAGAGAGAGAGAGAGAGAGAGAGAGAGAGAGAGAGAGAGAGAGAGAGAGAGAGAGAGAGAGAGAGAGAGAATGAAATCAATTACACTTCATAATAATAATAATAATATGATTAAAAACAGTCATTCCTCCATTTAATTAAGAAACGAAGCATGAAGAAGGAGGAATGTCATGCAAAGGAGAAGTAAAAATAATTAAAAAAAATAAATAACAGTTTAACAAAGACGAAAAACTAGACAAGACCAAACGAAGCGAAAGAAGAAAAAAAATGCAATAAATAAAACTGTCAACGATGAAATACAATTGGAAAAGGATAGAGCGAGAGAGCGAGAGAGAGAGCGAGAGAGAGAGAGAGAGAGAGAGAGAGAGAGAGAGAGAGAGAGAGAGCAAATAATGGACGAGCGAAAAGGGAGTACAAAAGAGAACGTTCCAACTCTCTCTCTCTCTCTCTCTCTCTCTCTCTCTCTCTCTCTCTCTCTCTCTCTCTCTCTC
>JAPQNM010000046.1:1930290-1933408 GCA_029783475.1 Metacarcinus magister
TGTTCCTCCTCCATGCTTCCATCCATCACTTGATCCTCATTGGCTAAGGAGATCGAACCAATCATGCTTTTCCACCACCACCACCTCCACCACCACCACCACCTCCTACTTCACCTCCACCTCCACCTCCACCTCCTCCTCCTCCACCTCCTCCTCCTCCATTAAAAAAAACAACCACACGACAAAAGCAAATCAAAGAAGAAAAAAAAAATAAAGAAAATAAAAAATAAATTCATTAACATACGAATTAATTCTTTTAATGTATAATCCTTTTAGGAAAACATTTATGGATTTATTTATTTATTTATTTATTTTTTAGATTACCCTTTCCCTGACAATTAATTCACTTCCCGAAACACTCTCCACTTAAGTAACATTTTTGGACCTTAACGACACCCCCCATTAAAAAAAAAAAAGAGGAAGGCCATAAAGCGCACGAGCCACATCCTCTTTGATTGGACCAACAAGAGGACCAATCAGAGCTCACTTTAAGAATGACGTCACTTTCTCAAGCACCAATCAACGCTGAGTATACGGATGACGTAATATTATCCTATTTATATGACTACTTTTGAGAGAGAGAGAGAGAGAGAGAGAGAGAGAGAGAGAGAGAGAGAGAGAGAGAGAGAGAGAGAGAGAGAGAGAGAGAGAATGGCAGATATTGCACCGTTATTAAGTGTTGGATGGAGGAAGGGGAGGGGGAGGATGAGAGAATGGCAATATGAGGAGGGAGGGAGGGAGGGAGGGAGGGAGAGAAGGGAGGGAAGGATAACCATTAACTAATATTTATTACTACTACTACTACTACTACTACTACAGTAATAATAGTAATAGTAGTAGTAATAATAATAATAATAATAATAAATAACATAATAATAATAATATAATAATAATAATAAATAATAATAATAATAATAACAATAATAATAATAATAATAATAATAATAATAATAGTATAATATCACAACTAGAAACTGAGAAGGAAGGAAGGAAGGAAGGAAGGAAGGAAGGAAGGAAAGAAAGAAAGAGGAAGAAGGAAGGAAGGAAGGAAGGAAGGAAGGAAGGAAGAAGGAAGGAAAGGTAACTATTATTGATTACAGGTGAGAGGGACGAGGCGGACAAGTAAGACTCTAATCTCTCTCTCTCTCTCTCTCTCCTCTCTCTCCTCTCTCTCTCTCTCTCTCTCTCCCGCATACAATGTGATTTTTTTCCCCCGAGAGAGAGAGAGAGAGAGAGAGAAGGAAGAGAAGGAAGAGGAGGAAGAGGAGGAGGAGAAGAAGACACAGGTTACCTACGAAGACTAGCCGTTCCGATGCAAATGATATCGACGGAGGAGGAGGAGGAGGAGGTATCACAAGGGGAGGAGATAACAAAAATGAAAGAAATGAAAAATGAAAGGGAGGGAAGGAAAGAATCCGATAAATACAATACAATAAGGAGGAGGAGGAGGAGGAGGAGGAGGAGGAGGAGGAGGAGGAGGAGGAGGAGGAGGATGACAGAAGTTATGAAAAATAATGAAAATAATAATAATAATTCTTCTTTTCTTCTTCTTCTTCTCTTCTTCATACTCAAGAAGATGAAAGGAAGATGAAAGAAGGAAGAAAGGAAGGAAGAAAGGAAGGAAGAAAGGAAGAAAGGAAGGAAGAAAGGAAGGCAGAAGAAAGGAGAAAGAAGGAAGAAAGGAAGGAAGGAAGGAAGAAAGGAAGGAAGAAAGAAAGAAGGAAGGAGGGAAGGAGAGAGGTATGGAGAACAAAGGAAGAGGGGATGTACAAGGAAAGGGGAATAACAGCGATACGGAAAGAGGAGAAGAAAGAAAAATAGGAAGAAGGAAGAAGAAGAAGAAGAAGAAGAAGAAAGAAGAAAAGAAAACCTCAATTTTCACCCTTATACAAACACACACAAAAAAAAAGTTTACATGTCTACGTAAATACCTTCACACACACACACACACACACACACACATACATACACACAGAGGTAACTTTGAATACCTCAAGCTGATTGGCTGTGTCTCACTGTAATCAACCAATCATACCTCTCCAAATTGGTATACAATCCCAACCTACTCCTACTCCTACTCCTCCTCCTCCTCCTCCTCCTCCTCCTCCTCCTCCTCCTCCTCCTCCTCCTCCTCCTGGGAGAGTTTATTCCTCCTTGGATCGATGGAGGAAAGTTTGGCGAAGGGAAGGAAGGAAGAGAGAGAGAGAGAGAGAGAGAGAGAGAGAGAGAGAGAGAGAGAGAGAGAGAGAGAGAGAGAGAGAGAGAGAGAGAGAGAGAGACTAGTATAGTAAGTAATCTTCGCCTATCACCCCCTCCCCCTCCTCCTCCTCCTCCTCTTCGTAATTATAATACTCTCTTCATCTTCTGTTATTACTCACTTCCATATTTCTCATTATACCTCATAATTCTCTCTCTCTCTCTCTCTCTCTCTCTCTCTCTCTCTCTCTCTCTCTCTCTCTCTCTCTCTCTCTCTCTCTCTCTCATTATCACGTCAAGTCCCTCCTCGGCCCATTTCATCTCTCTCTCTCTCTCTCTCTCTCTCTCTCTCTCTCTCTCTCTCTCTCTCTCTCTCTCTCTCTCTCTCTCTCTCTCTCTCTCATTAAGGATCACACCACCTTGTATTTGCAGCGCTCTCTCTCTCTCTCTCTCTCTCTCTCTCTCTCTCTCTCTCTCTCTCTCTCTCTCTCTCTCTCTCTCTCTCTCTCTCTCTCTCTCTCTCTCTCTCTCACATCAAACAGGTTTATCTCTGAAAATCTGAAGAAAATGACTCATTGCTTTTATTTTTCTCTAGGGAGACAATCTGACCAGCTGAGGGGAGGGGGGGGGAGGGGGGGGAGGGAGGGAGGGAGGGAGGGAGGGAGGGAGGGAGGGAGGATGAAAGGAAGGAAGGAATGAGAAAAAGAAAGATAGAATGGGTCTGAGAGAGAGAGAGAGAGAGAGAGAGAGAGAGAGAGAGAGAGAGAGAGAGAGAGAGAGAGAGAGAGAGAGAGAGAGAGAGAGAGAGATATGATGAGGTGATAAGAAAATTTACACCCAAAAAATTATAAAGCCAAAGAAATATTTAATAACAAGAGACTATAGTATTAATTATCATCTTCCTTCCTTCCTCCCTCCCTCC
>JAPQNM010000046.1:1933508-1938508 GCA_029783475.1 Metacarcinus magister
GAGAGAGAGAGAGAGAGAGAGATAATAGAGATAATGTAATCTTATCAGTTTCCATTGTTGCATCCTTTCCTTTTAATTCCATCTGAGTTACAGTGAGAAAATGAGACGAGGAGGAGGAGGAGGAGGAGGAGGAGGAGGAGGAGGAGGAGGAGGGAGAGGAGGGAGGAGGATGAGACAATGGTAATATATAACGGAAGGAATGAAGAACAAAGAAAATAAAGGAGAATAAAACAAGGGAACAAGAAGGAATGAGTGAAGGATTGAAGGAAAGAAAATGAAGGAAAATAAACAAGATAAATGAAACTACGAGAAGTATTAATATTGTACATAGATATTTTTGTTTCCCTACCCATTCAGATTGAAGGAAATAACTTTAAATAAATATTCCACAAAACTTCTTTCCTTCACCCCCTAAAACTTCCCTCTCACTTTACAACCTTTTTTACGGCAATTCCCAAGTCAAATTCCGCGCGATTCTCTTCTCTTCGCTTCGCTTCTTTTTCCTTTTTTTTTCCTTCTTTTTCTCACCGCAAGATTTTAAGAGAGAAGGAAAAAAAAGAAGAAAAAAAAATTTATAACATTGACAACGAACGTGATTTATGGTTTAAGTAAGGCGGTTTTTACTTGTATTATTTTTTTTCAATACAGGAAAAAATCTAGTGTGATTATTATTAAGTATGTCATGGAACATACAGCACGGAACTCTACACTAAGAAGAAGAAGGAGGAAGAAGAAGAAGAAGAGGAAGAGGAGGAGGAAGAGGACGAGGACGAAGAGTACGAAGAGCAGGTAAAAAAGTAGTTACCAATGTGTTTTGAAAGAGTAAAGAGAGAAAGTGTTTTCTTTCTTTCTTAAAGGTTTTCTGTACAATGAAAAAGAGAAAAATAAGAGGAAAAAGATGTTTCTAATGTGTTCTGTTGGAAAAGGGAAAAAAAAGAGGTTTCCAGTATGTTCTATAATAGGAAAATACAAGAGTAAGTATGTAATAGGAATAAAAAAGATAGATTACCAGTGTGTTCTATCAGAGAAAAAAGAAAGAAAACACTATTGATTATATTGCAAAGGAAAGGAAAAGTTAAAGGAGTACAAAGGAAGAACAGACACCAACAGTCCTACTGGACCTAACGAGGCTGTCTGTTTAGCTACACTACTACTATAATATCTACTTGATAAGAGACAAAAGGACAGCAAAGTGGAAGGTTCCTCTCCACCCACCCCTCCCTCCAGCCGAAGCTGGCCGGAAGAGGAAGTGATACCATGTAGTATGGAAAAACTATCATGGAATTTGTATAGGAAAGTGGGAAAAACAAGGAGTAATCTATGCTAAAAAAAATAAATAAAACAAAAAAATAATAATTACGCAGTAGTGAAATACTCGATTTGGTGAACGGATGTAAGTGGTTATCGAGTTTCTTCTTAAACGATTCAATTGTAATACTGTCAACTATTTGTGCTGGGAGAGAATTCTAAAGATTTACGATTCTATTGAAGAAAAGTGCTTCGCTTCATTCGATCTAAAACGCTTACCAATGATCTTTAAGCCATTGTTACGGGTGGTGCTTGTGAGATCGGTAGTTACATAGTCGTTTATGTTAATATTATCAAAACCATGGAAAATTTAATAAACCTCAATTAGGTCCCCTCGTAGCCTACGTTTGGATAAACTGAATAAGTTCAGCTCCTTTAGTCGTTCTTCGTAAGACTTGTTTCGTAATCTTGGGATCATTTTAGTAATTCTTCTTTGTATTCTCTCCAGCTTATTAATATCTTTTCTATAGTATAGTGACCAAAATTGAATGCAATATTCTAGATGAGGGCGTACGAGTGCATTATATAGTGTAGGGATAACTTTTTCAGATTTATACTCAAAAGTTCTACCGATGAAGCCGACCAGTTTGTTCGCTTTTTTAACAACGTCTGAACAATGTTTATCTGGTTTGAGGTCGTTACTAATAGTTACCCCTAAGTCTTTTTCATGGTTAACCTTGGAAAGTTCAGAGCCATTCATTGTATATTTAGTGAACTGATTATTGTTACCGATATGCAAAACTTTACATTTATCAACATTAAATTTAATTTACCATTTTTTTGACCAACTGACTAACGTGTCGAGGTTTGATTTAAATTGTAGTTTATCGGCGGTTGTAGTTACTTTACTCGTGATTTTCGTATCGTCGGCAAATTTTGATATCTTACAGGTGAGGCCTTCATCAATATCATTGACATAAATTAGGAAAAGAATGGGACCAAGTACTGACCCCTGTGGCACACTGTTTTTAACGTTTCGCCAATTAGACGATTTACCGTTTATGACAACGCGTTGCCTTCTTTCGGAAAGCCATTCTTCAACCCATTTAAGAATTTTCCCAGCTATGCCGTGTGATTCTAATTTTTTTAATAACCATTTATGGGGTTCTCTTTTTTATTCATTTATAAACACGAGGTTCTCTTTCCTGAATTTCAACAGCACGGTAAACAACTGTGCCTTAATCAACATCAATTCTAGTCACGTATCATTGATGACAAACCTGTAAATAAATAAGGTTTCGAAAAATGTTAATTCTTTTTGTCCTGTAATCTAAATATTGGATACTTGTCCCTCTTACATAAAAAAATAAACAGCAATTCCCTTTTCTATCAATTAATTTCCTTTCTATCTCTTTCTTTTTTTTCATAATATAAATTTAAATCTCGTCTCCAGAACGATAATTCTTTTTCGAACTATTTTTTAGATCATGCATTAATCACACACCCAATGAACTATTAAAAAGAGATGATCCAGGGAATATGAGAGAGAGAGAGAGAGAGAGAGAGAGAGAGAGAGAGAGATAAGAACCTGACATTACCAGAAACGGAGAGATAGTAGAATGCGTCAAAAAATACAGAGAGAGAGAGAGAGAGAGAGAGAGAGAGAGAGAGAGAGAGAGAGAGAGAGAGAGAGAGAGAGAGAGAGAGAGAGAGAGAGTTAATCAGAGAATGAATCGGAGAATGAATTAGAAAACCCAAATTTCCGAACCTTGAAACTGAGGATGAGGAAGAAGAAGAAGAAGAAGAAGAAGAAGAAGAAGAAGAAGAAGAAGAAGAGGACTACATAGAAGGTCTGTCACTGTCTACGACCAAGGAGGAAATACCTAGAGGAGGAGGAGGAGGAGGAGGAGGAGAGTACTGGCCCTGAACAGCTCCATCCGAGAGAGAGAGAGAGAGAGAGAGAGGAGAGAGAGAGAGAGAGAGAGAGAGAGAGAGAGAGAGACTAAGGAAGACAATCTAAAAGGCATCGAATTGTATACTAAAAGTCGCCTATCCACCCTCCCTCCTTTCCTCCCACGCCCCCCCTTTAACCACCCCTGAAATACCTCCACACACACACGCACAGACGCACACACACACGTTCCCTCCTTAACATCGTCTCTTCCCATGAACCTTTGTAACCCTCCCTCCTTGACCCACCCCCCTCCTCATTACCCCCCATCCTTCCCACTACCCCCCCCCATTCCTTCCCTTCTCACAAACCCACAAACCCACAACCCACGGACGGTATCGCTTTTCCTTACCCTACACACACACGAACACACACATAGAGGCAGACACACACAGATAGACATATTCTCTTTCTCACTCTCACCTTATAAGCCACGTCGAAGTCATGTCTGGTGGCGATTTCTTCAGCAACATCCCAGTCTCCTGCTACATTCACAGCCCATTCGTGTGTGAAATCACCAACTCTTGCCTCCACAACACCAGCAGTCACCACCACCAACACCAGTAACACCACACACACGTTCGTCACCACCGCATTACATCTTACATCCACTCGCATATCTGAAGGCCTTTGAAACATTTGTGTGGGGGTGGTAGGAAGTATGGGAGGGAGGATGAGGAGAGAAGAGAGGGGGAGAGAGTTTTCGTATAGGCCCTAGTGTGCTTTTCTGTCTCTCTTGTGGCGTTTTGAGGTGATTGTACCGGTGGGTTATTTAACTAGTGTTGTGATGTGCTACCTCCCCACCCGGCTGCTATCATTGTTGTTATAATAGCGAAGTTTGGGGAGAGCGTGGCGACACGTACTCACACCACCACGGCTCCACGCACACTGGTTCTTCGCTGCCACCCTCGCTCTGTGTATCTTGCCAGGCAGTGGATGACAGACTGAACCACCGAGACCTCTAGCGGGAGTTTCGGGCGCTATTCTCCCCTCCTCCACTCTCTCTCTCTCTCTCTCCCTCTCTCTCTCTCTGCTTCTCGCTCCGTTCTTAAAGCTACCTCGCTCTATTTTCACCAGTTTTGCGCCCCATCCGCACTGTCAGCTGGGAGAGATTTCGCCTCACAGTGGCTCCCTGGTTGAGGTGTGACAAGCAATCGCATTTCCACCACTTCGATCACCACTCTCCCTCCCTCCCTTCCTCCCTCCCTTACCGCATGACGAGGAGGAGGAGGAGGAGAAGGAGGAGGAGGAGCAGGAGGAGGAGGAGGGGATGGAGTACGAATAGGTCTTAGGAGAGAAGGAGGAGGAGGAAAAGGACAAGAGGACCTAGCTAATACCTAATGCACTAGGCAATCAGCACCTCGCCTCTCGTTTTCTTCAGGAGAGGGGGGAGCAAAAAAAATAAAGAGGGTACAAAGGAGGGAGGGAAAGGCAAGGACGAAGGGAAGGAAAGAGAGAGAGAGAGAAAAAAGAGAGAGAGAAGAGAGAGTAGGAAGTTTATTGAAGTAAGAGGAGGTCGATAAAAGTGAAAGATATCTATATAATATTGTGTCAACCGCACGCGTATCTCCCTCCCCCTTCCCTTACCACCTCCTCCTCCTCCTCCTCTTCCTCTTCCTCTTCCTCTTCTCTTCTGCTGCTTTGCCATAACGTGACAGACAGTTTAAATAGACACGAAAGGAGATACGTAACAACAGACAAACGGACAGAATGACTGACAAATCAACAAGCAGATATAATAGACAGACAAGTAAGGGAGAGAGAGAGAGAGAGAGAGAGAGAGAGAGAGAGAGAGAGAGAG
>JAPQNM010000046.1:1943508-1948508 GCA_029783475.1 Metacarcinus magister
GAAGACAGAATGAAAAAGAGAGTAAGAATGGAAGAAAGAGAAGAGAAAGAGACACAGAGAGAGGAAGATAGAATGAAAGAGATATAGAGAGGGAAACTAGCCTGTTATCTCTTCTATTTAACTAACGACATTGTAATTAGTTAGTAAAGCTACTGGTTATTATTGATCTAGAAATGTGTGTGATAAAAGCAAGAAATTTTGTCTATACGAAAAGTAAAAATAAATGGAGGTATCTCAACATTTACTTAACTTTTTATTATATATATTCATGCACAAACCCGTGTATAAGTGATCTAGATTCAATATGATGTGAAATCTATGAATATTCTCCTTCCACCCGCTAGTCATGTTTATACCGCGAAGATTTCAGTTTCAATAATCGTCTTACCGCACGAGACTGGCTTCACCAACTCCTACTAGAATCACCGCTACAGACTGACTCTCTAACACAATGTCACGAAAAAATATACACACATACAATATATAATGATAGGAAGTAATGGAAATGAGTCTACTGAACCTAACTGCTGTATAACTTGAAAAATAGAAGACTTGCAAGGAAGGTAAGGTAAGGTAAGGTTATTTTTTTTAAGGTAATCTACTCCTTTCTAAATGTTTTGTTGGAGCTTACTGTCAGATTACCTTAAGTTAGAACACTATTGAACGGGACGGAACATTGCACTTTTAGAAGAAGAGAAAGAAGAGAAAGAAAAAGGAATATTGCACTTTAGGAAGAGGAGAAAGAGAAAGAAAGAAAGAAAAAAAAAGAAAGTGAGTTGGAACATTGGTGAAAGGCAGCGAAATATTATACTTTAAAATAAAAGATAGAAGGAAGACTGGATAACACAAAGGAAAGAAAAAGAGGAGAAATAATAAAAAAAAAAAATACGAATAAGAACACGAATAACAAAACAAGAAAAAAAAAGAGAAAGGAAGGGAAAGAGGAGGAAGAAGAAACATAAATAAAAGGAAGAAGAGATACAAAAAAAAGGAAGTATTGTTCGTTTGCATATACAAGTGAGTGGAGAGTAAACCTGAAACTCACTACCACTACACCACCACCACCACCACCACCACCACCACCACCACCACTTCACAGCCTCGAGTACCACCTTCGCAACACACTTCAAAATTACGCAAAAAGAACAAATAATCTAAACACTCACACACACACACACACACACACACACACGAACAAAGAAACAGACATACACACAGACATACAGACAATGATAATTTCCATACACACACACATACAGACACACACACACACAAAGGGAATACAGGAATAGGTACAGAACCCCCAAACCATAGCATAGGAATGATAGCTGTAATAATAACAATAATAATGGCGATATGTGTGACAAACCATGGGATGAATTTTGTATGGCTACGGAGGAGGAGGAGGAGGAGGAGGAGGAGGAGGAGGAGGAGGGGAGGAGGAGGAGGAGGAGGAGGAGGAGGAGGAAGAGGAGGAGGAAGGAAGGCAAGTAAAGGGTGAGAAAGGAGTAATAACACGTTTGTCATCCAGAGAGAGAGAGAGAGAGAGAGAGAGAGAGAGAGAGAGAGAGAGAGAGAGAGAGAGAGAGAGAGAGAGAGAGAGAGAGAGAGAGAGAGAGAGAGAGAGAGAGAGAGAGAGAGAAAGGAAGAGAGAAAGAGAGAGAGAGAGAGATAACCAAGCCATTCAGCATCACTATAGTAACCTTGCCAACATCTCCATAACATCTTTCACACACACACACACACACACACACACACACACACACACACACACACACACACACACACACACACACACACACACACACAGTCTCTAGAATAAAGGTTTGTGTACCGTTTAAACACTGATAACTTCCAATGCTTTGATAATCGAGGCGCAGAATGGAGGTAATGAGTAATTATTTAATGAATTGATTAAAGATGCGTGTCGATTAAAGTGAATATTGAATTAACTACCTCGTTCTATATTAAGTATGTATGTGTGTGTGTGTGGTGTGTGTGTGTGTGTGTGTGTGTGTGTGTGTATCGCTGCTATAGAAAATAATTGTATTGGTTATTATATTATAGTAAGTATTTTTTTTTTTTCTCTCTCTCTTCACCTATCGGTCTTTACTAACAAGATTAATAAGTAAAAATTAGAATTATTTTTATATAAGGACCATTATTATATTTTATTATTAAAGTAGCATTTTTTGACAGCTACTCACACACTGCAAATAAATAAATAATACATAAATAACTATTCTTTGTCCTCATCTCTTTGTCTTCCCCATAGCAAGCAAATAAGCACAAATATTAATATGTATGTATATTCAAACCACTATTATTTTCTGTACCATGACACCACGATAATCTTGAGAAATCTCCCTTTAAACCAGATAATACACAGCAAGATCAACACACCAAACACTTCTCTACCTCCCTTTGTGTGTCCTGTCAGTTGTCCATTATATATATACAAAAAAAAACAAGAAGAGAAATCATATGCAAAGCAGACTCGTATCTTAAACCAAAAGTATTCGTCCTTAACCTTACGTGCCTTCTTCTTCTTCTTCTTGTGATCTGTTACGCTTTGTATCGCTTCGTAGGTCCCGTCTTCCCTAAGGACCTGTAAGAGCTAACCACAGTCCTACCCATTCTTGATCTTGTCTCTATTCACTATGTCTATACTCTTGGTTAGACTGGATACAAGATCAAGTGACTGTAGTATTCCTTAACTGTAACCTTTGACGAGTATACATAATAATAATATATACTTTATTTTGTCTTTTTTGTGTAATACAGAAAAAGAAATTTGCTTATTTTCCTTTAATACGAGAAGCAAACCTACTTATAATTCTACTTTAAAGGTTTATTTATATTATGGTATGCTCTCTGTCTTCCACTTATGTATCGGTTTCACAAGGTTTACATAGAAAAAAGTGAGGCGCAGATACCAACTCACACTCACTGACCTTAGGAAATTACGTATATAACTAACTCTGTACGTGTGTGTGTGTGTGTGTGTGTGTGTGTGTGTGTGTGTGTGTGTGTGTGTGTGTGTGTGTTGTAATGAGAGGAGGCGAGGTGCGTGGAAGGCATCTACGTTCTTATTTTTTTTTTGTCCTATCTAGTCTAGCTGATTTAGGCGTGAAGCAAGTGTGTGTACGTGTGTGTGCGTGTGCGTGTGTGTGTGTGTCCTTGGTTCAACGCTGTTCAACACACGCATGTATGTATGTATGTATGTATGTATGTATGTACGTATCTTTTGTAATGTCACTATACTGCCAGTGACCTTGACTTTGTGTTGTGATGTCACGTGTGATGCTGAGAGAGAGAGAGAGAGAGAGAGAGAGAGAGAGAGAGAGAGAGAGAGAGAGAGAGAGAGAGAGAGAGAGAGAGAGAGAGAGAGAGAGAGAGAGAGGAAAAAAAGAAAAAAGATTGGGTTAAATTAGATCCACTTCCTTTTCCTGCACATTTTCCTACATCTCACACACACACACACACACACACACACACACACACACACACACACACACACACACACACACACACACACACACACACACATACACACACACACACACACACACACACACACACACACACACACACACACGTTCAATTCTTAGGTAACGAGACACATCCTTCGTTTACAAATTTGACCTCATTGTAGCCTACACAAAAATCATTATTATACATACACGTTATATAGTTTCCCTGAATATATTTACGCAATGTTAAGTTATACAACGACTTATACAACTTATACAACAACAACATGTATACATCAGTTATATTACGCAATGAATTATATGTTAATCTTAATAAGTTTTCCGTGAATTATTTTGATACGAGATGCGAGAAGAAAAAGTATGTGATTATTATTTTATTCGTTCATGTTTGTTGGTAGTGATGAGATTACGTAAAAAAAAATAATAATAAATAAATAAAATAAAAAAATTGGATTATGTTCGTTACCAAGGAAGAAAAAAATATATAGATAATAAATAGAAAAAAAGAAAATAATAAACATAAATAAATATAATCATCAAGCTTATCGAATAATTTTCCATATTTTTTTCATATATATATATTTTTTTTTTTCATATTTCATTTATATATATTGAGAGGGAAAAAAAAAATTTCCTTACATATCGTTTTCCTCAAATACTGTTTAGGTGATGCAACATATTGGTAGGAAATTTTCAATCCTCTTTTCTATAGATGAAACGAGGAGGAGGAGGAGGAGGAGGAGGAGGAGGAGGAGGAGGAGGAGGAGGAGGAGAAGAAGAAATAATAAAAAACAAAAATAATATCAAAAGAAAAACGAAATAAAAGGCAATAGGAAAACAACAAATTAAACAATAATATATAAAAACAAAATATAAATAACATTAAATAAAAAAGTGGGAGAGGATATAATGTGAAGAAACGAAAGCAATATGAAGAGTAGATGGGATAAAAAAATGAGGAGGAGGAGGAGGGAGAGGAAGAGGAGGAGAAGTAGGAGGAGACGGATGAGGAGGAGGAGGAGGAGGAAGGAGAGGAAAAAATTACATCCTGGAAGCAACTTCGTCACCTACTATCCTCCCTCCCTCCCTCCTTCTCTCCCTCCCTCCCTTCTTCTCTCCCTCTCTCTCCATCTCTCCCTCTCTCCCTCCCTCTCTCCATCTGTTCCTCCCTCCCTCCATCTCTCCACACCTTCGTGACGTCAAGGGTCTAGCCCGGGACTCCCCCTTATACCCGTTGAGAGAGAGAGAGAGAGAGAGAGAGAGAGAGAGAGAGAGAGAGAGAGAGAGAGAGAGAGAGAGAGAGAGAGAGAGAGAGAGAGAGAGAGAGAGAGAGAGAGAGAGAGAGAGAGTATGACGATTGTATTAGTATTAGTATTAGTATTAGAAATGATAGTACTGCATGTGGTGTGTGTGTGTGTGTGTGTGTGTGTGTGTGTGTGTGTGTGTGTGTGTGTGTGTGTGTGTGTGTGTGTGTGTGTGTGTGTGTGTGTGGTGTTGCCTCGCCTC